>JAODAL010041660.1:0-35660 GCA_025379985.1 Phyllomedusa bahiana | reverse complement strand
TAGAAAGATGTTTTCCAATATAAGTTCAGGCTCCCCCAATATCCAGAAAACTTCAATCAAACTGTTAATAAAAAGATATTTCCACTACAATATCTACACTAAGTCTTGGTGAACTTTATCCAATGTTCTTTATAGATAGAGCTTGTCTGTGTTCGCCCGCGGGGGCCCCCCCCCCCGCTCCCTCCGCCGTGACTTTACCCCGGTAGATGCTGCTTTAAAATTCTCTAGCTAACTACATAAAATGTTAAAATCTCTAAACTAACTAAATTGGAAGGATCACAGCTAATAGCAGAGGTTTCTCTGTGCAGAAATAGACTAATTTCCGCTGCGCTGTGTGGCCACAGGCAGAGCGCACGTCCTTTCCCTATGAGACGCTGAGAGACACTGAGGCTGAAACAGGAAACGCTGTTCTATGTAAAACGAGGTCATGTGATTTTTCCAGCCAATCGCAACCATACACATCCCAGTCATGACGTCGCACACACATCTCACCCTGCTCTATTCTATAATATGATTTGCTGGCCGCCAAAATTACAGGAAGCGCCGAAAAAGGCGCGATCTTAATAGATGATGCTCAGATTTTAACCTTAATTATCGAATGATCTGGAAATTTCGATCACCATAAAAACCTTGCCGATTTCAACTTTGTCGATAAAAAATCGCTCAACACTAAAGAAAGCTTAAATCTCTTGTGTTTCATAGCTAGAAGGCAGAGACATATTTTCCTTTATATAATGACCTTTACGGATTGGAATCTATGTGAAACCATGAAATCCACATCCCATTGTATACAATAGGAATATGTGCCACATGAAATCCACATACTATTGTATTCAGTAGGAATCTGCGCCATATGAATTGCAGGAAAAAAATAAGTTAAATGTCGCTTATTGATACAGTTTTGACACAGATAGTGTACAGAGACTGCATCAGGTAAAATGGATGTAGGTTAGCTTCATTAAATGGGGTTTGCTCAGATCCAGTTCAAAGAAAGTGACAATTCATGGCAGAAGTCCAAATTCAACTGTGAACATGCCTTTACTTTAAGAACAGTACTGAGGGAGGTAGTTTTCATTCAGACAGTAGATCTATGGAAGGCAAAGTGGTTTCTCAGGTTACAATGGCTTCAGGCAGGGGCGTAACTAACATTCATAGTGGGCCCATAGCTAAATGAGACAGGGCCCCATTACCTATTGATTGTAAACTCAAGCCGCAGCATAGGTAGCACCAGGCGCTTGCCCGGGGGACTGCCAGAGTCCGGGCTGCCACGCTGGCTCAGAGCGCCCACCGTGGGGCTGCTGATTCCCCCCAGGGCACCCGAGTCCCAGCCTGTCTCGCAACTTCAGGGGTCGCAGCGGTTGCATACTCGACCAGGCCCCTGAGCCAGGGGGGCCAGCAGCAAGTAGGTATGCTCAAAATAAGGCTGTAGGTGGGCCCCAGGTAGCTAGGCTATAGGTGGAGCCCACATAGGTAGACAGGTTGGTAAATAGGCTATAGGGGGCTCCAAATAGACAGACAGGCTTTAGGTAGGCTATAGGGGCCATCTAGGTAGGCATGTAGAGTTAGTTATATGGGGCTAAATAGTTAGACAGGCAGGTTTTAGGTAGCTATAGGGAGCCATACAGATAGACAGGGGTTAGGTGGGCTATAGGGGCCATATAGGTAGGCAGGGTTTAGGTAGCTATAGGGGCCCCATATAAATAGACAGGCAGGCTTCAGGGGGCTATATAGGTAGGCAAGCTTTAGGGAGGCTATAGGAGCTATACAAGCAGGCTTTAGGGGGGCTATATAGACAGGCTTAGGGGGGTATATATTCAGACAGAGGGGATTTATAGGCAGGCAGGGGGGCTATATAGGTAGGCTTAGGGGGATATATAGGAAGGCAGGGGGCTATATAGGTAGGCTTAAGTTGATATATAGGCAGGCAGGGGGCTATATAGACAGGCATAGGGGCTATATAGGCAGGCTGGGGTATATAGGCAGGCTTCAGGGGAAGTATATAGGCAGGCTGGTGTATATATGCAGGCTTCAGGGGGGACTATATAGGCAGGCTGCTGTATATAGGCAGGCTTCAGGGGGGACTATATAGGGCAGGCTGGGGTATACAGGCAGGCTTCAGAGTGGACTATATAGGGAGGCTGGGGTATATACGCAGGCTTCAGGGGGGACTATATACATACCTCCCAACTTTTAGAGATTACAAAGTGGGACACTTCAGGCCACACCTCTAACCATGCCCAAACACATGACATCACACCAAGACACACCTCTGACCATGCCCCAAACACATGACATCACACCAAGACACGCCTCTAACCACGCCCAAACACACACATGCCAACTTTTTAGATAGCCAAAAAGGGAGACATTTTCAGGATTACATTGTATCCAATAATGAAATATTAAGTAAATTGTTATGTTATATACAGTGAGGAAGCAATCAGATAGTCAGTTTACTGGCGCAAATCTGTTTCCTAAATGAAAAAGAGAGACATTTTGAGAGCTAAGAGGGACAGAGGGACAAGGGTGAAAAATAGGGACTGTCCCTCCAAAATAGGGACACTTGGGAGGTATGTATATAGGCAGGCTAGGGTATATAGGCAGGCTGGGGTATATAGGCAGACTGGGTTATATAGGTAGGCTGGGGTATATAGCAATGATAAATGAGACCCATCATGGGTCTCATTTATCATTGCTACTACTGGAGTAAAGGTGAAGGAGAAAGCCTTTTTTGGTTGACCTGTCTGACAAGTAAATGAGAGTTTACATAAACAAACAGCGGTGTTTGATTTACTAAAGACTGAGTTATATAGGCAGGCTGGGGTATATAGGTCGGCTTCAGGGGTGACTATATAGACAAGCTGGGGTATATAGGCAGGCTTCAGGGGGGACTATATAGGCAGGCAGGGGTATATAGGCAGACTGGGTTATATAGGCAGGCTGGGTTATATAGGCAGGCTTCAAGGGGGACTATATAGGCAGGCAGGGGTATATAGGCAACAGAGAACCATGAATGCCAACATGTAATGTAACATACTGAAGCAGAGCACAATCCCCCTCTCTTCTGGGACACAGGCAGTGTCAGATTGGAGTGCCTAGGGCCCACAGGTGAAGTTGATTCTAGGGGCCCACCCTACAGTTACTGTAAATAACTGTACATGCCTCCTATACTCTGCATCCTGCTTTCTGAGCCTTTTTCTAAGCTTTTCTGCCTTCTGAGGATGAGACTCCAAGTCTACTATGCTTATGGGCCCACCGGGGGTTTTCCCTATGCCCCAGTGGGCCAGTCTGAGCCTGGCTACAGGGCAGTATTCCAATATGATAACAAACACACACACCTCCAAGATGACCACTGCCTTGCTAAAGAAACCGAGGGTAAGGTACAGGACTGGCCAAGCGTGTCTCCAGACCTAAATCCTATTGAGCATCTGTGGGGCTTCCTCAAACGGAAGTTGGAGGAGCGCAAGATCTCTAACATCCACCAGATCTGTGATGTTGTCCTGAGTGGAAGACTTCAATGGTTGCAATCTGTGAAGTTTTAGTGAACGTCATGACCAAGAGAGTTAAGGCAGTGCTGAAAAATTATATTTTGGGCACTATTTTTTTTTCACTTAGGAATGTCCTCACTTTTGATGGCTTTGTTGAGTTATTTTGAGGGCACACCAAATTTACACTGTTATACAAGCTGATCACTGGCTACTTTACATATACAGTAAAAATATATTTCTCAGCAATGCTCACCCCTCTATTGAATCCTGTGATGCCAAGGGTTAGTATAACCTGCACAGAGAGCCATTGGCAGCAGCTCATACAAGTGCTTCACCAAACAATCCTTTTACGTAGCTACGAAAGAATCCAGCAGGTATAAAATCCAATCCTTTATTTGCGATACAGCTCACAGACAGAATGCTTGTGTTTGCTTACGTGTTTCTGACCCACGCGGGTCCTTGATCACAGCTTTGTAAAATACCTTTGGATTTTGTTATAGAATTTGACCAGTATTTTACAAATGTCGTGCGGACACAGCCTTACAGTGAAGAGCTGAATACTCTGCCTCAGTGACCTGCAACAACTTCAGTGCCAATAGGAGAAATTTGCAAGTGGCTATATGTACTGTGTCATGTACTTATATAGGCTTCCCTGATCTGCTTCTTCTACCTGCTTCTATCAGTCAGGTAGTCAGGGGAAGAGCCTGACTGGTAAAGGCAAGTGCCAGAGTCATTTTACAGACACTGATCCTTTCCCTTTACAGTAGGGGAAGCCCTCACTGGAGCCAGACGCCTGCACTGTGTTATAGCTCACCGGCGCAGCAGCAGGGTGCCCAGTGTCCTTGCTCTATATACTACAGTGTACACCTGTTTAGTAACAAAAGCGTAAGCCCCCATTAGGTAGATATGCCCCCATTAGCTATGTAAATAGACAAGTAGATAATACAAAAAAAAATAATACTCACCTCTGCTCATTCCCCTGCCAAACACCTCTTCTTTTAGTCTGGAGTGCCTACCACACTAGTTATGCTTTCCTTTAGTTTTAAAGGTTTCTTATTGTGGTATGCTGGTGGAACTACAAGTCCACCACTCTTGCCACACCGGCCAATCTGAAAAATAAGTCACTGTAGGTGCCATAGTAAGCTAAGTATGTATGTGTAACTTGTATACACACACACAATTCCTTGAAATAAAAGTGCTGCCCAAGATGCAGATATGCCACCCGGCGACAACTGCGCTCCTCTTGCCCATCTCTTACCCTATGACAAAAACCCTCCTCTCTCATATAACCCTATATATCACAGGCCTCAGCTTCTCTCCCTTTCTCATATAACCCTATATATCACAGAGCTCAGCTTCTCTCACCTATCATATAACCCTATATATCACAGAGCTCAGCTCCTCTTCCTCTGTCATATAACCCTATATATCACAGATCTCAGCTCCTCTCCCTCTATCATATAACCGTATATATCCCAGAGCTCAGATTCTCTCCTCTATCATATAACCCTATATATCACAGAGCTCAGCTTCTCCCCTCTATCATATAACCCTATATATCACAGAGTTCAGATCCTCTCCCTCTATCATATAACCCTATATATCACAAAGCACAGATTCTCTCCTCTATCATAAAACCCTATATCCAAAAAATAAAGAGGCAAATGAAGCTTGTTCAAAAAACCTCCAAAGGAGTTTTTCCGCGCTCTTAAATTAGGAGTTGCAAGGAGAGTTTCCTATTTGCAAATCTTTTAATATATAAAAACAATACACGATACATGAAAACTTATTCTAAAAAGAATTATGGCCTCTCAACGCGTTTCGCGCGATTCTCTCGCGCTTCATCAGGAGTATATATCATCAAAAGCAAACCCTTTATAACCATCTATAAAACACCCTCCCCTTTTATATGCATTTTTAACCCTCCCCTTTCATTTATAAAAGTCCTAAGGTCCTGTCACAAATCACAGTCCTTCCTTTTCCATTCCCTCCTAGATAACACTATCTCCACATTTCCTTAATTTTAAAATAAAGACATTATTTCCATCAGTAAACAATAAACAGATATAAACATTTAAAAACATATACGTTTTCTATTCTATAAGCGACGTGGCGAACCATCCCGTTCACCGACGGAACACAAACTTAGTCGTAAGTTCCTTAATCCCCAACATCACTTTTCCCCCAAACACTGAGGCCATAGACCCAATTGCGCATGCTCACTAGCCCATATCGCTCTGTACTTTCTACTTGGCTATTTCATCATCAAAACATCTCGATTTTAAAAAAAACTACCTCAAAAAAAAAAAATAAAAAAACCTGAAGAAAAACTTTCTATGTTACCTTAAAAAAACTTATTAATCCCTTATTACGTGCAGTATGCGGCAGAACAGTATGTTGGAAGGACGTCCACAAAATTGTCGCAACGCATTGATTAACCACAGGTTCAACATTAAAAAGAAAAGTATGCATGTATATCTCCCCAGACATTTTCTGAAGAAAACACTCAGATGTGATATACCTTAATAGTGCAACCAATAGATTATATCAGGAAAGCAAAGTTGTTAGGTCCTGCAGTCAATGATCAACAAGGAATCGACTGGATATTCAAGTTAAACAACTCTTACCCCCTATGGGCTTAATGAGGTGCAGGAACAAACAAGTTAAGGGCTCCCCTTTGAATAAAGGAATAAACGAATCAGGATCTAAAAGTTTTAATTTTAAAAGGTAAATAGAACGTTTTATTTCAGTTTTTTGTTTTTGTTTTTTTTGTTTTGTTTTTTTGTGTGGTTTTGAGGTAGTATTTTTAAAATGAGATGTATTTTATTCATGAAAAGCCAGAATAAAGTAACAGAGCGCAATATGGGCGGTGATCAAGCCGCACTTGGGTCTATGGCCCTCAGAAGTTTGTGGGCGGAAGTGATGTGGGGATAGAGGGAACTTCCGCCAAAGTTTGTTGTTCCGTCCAGTGAACGGGATTTTCCGCCACGTCGCTTATAGAATAGAAAACGTAATATGTTTTAAATGTTTTAATATACTGTTTTAATGTTTACTGATGGAAATAATGTCTACTTTAAAAATTAAGGAAATTGTGGAGATAGTGTATCTAGGAGAAAGAAGGACCTGTGTTTTGTGACAGGACCTTAGGATTTTATAAATGAAAGGGGAGGGTAAAAAGCAAAAGTGCGGGGTTTTATATGATGGTATATAAAGGGTTTAGCCTTTTAGATTGATAAAAACTCCTGATGAAGCCGAGAAATCGCGCGAAACGCTTTGAGGAGGCCAAATTCTTGTTTACATAAGTTTTATGTATCGTGTATTGTTTTTAATATAAAAGATTTGCAAATAGGAAACTCTCCTTGCAACTCCTAATTTAAGAGCGCGGAAAAACTCCATTGGAGGTTTTTTTGAACAAGCTTCAGTTGCCTCTTAATTTTTAGATATTATTTTCTCCACTCCAAAATGTGCTAACGGGTGAGTGTATAAAGGAGACCGCTGCTGACAGGATCAGAGTAAGCTTATAACTGCTGTGTGCCATTGAGTACAACCGAATGCAGGTGAGAATAGAGAAAACCTGATTTTTTTAAGAATTTTTTGAAGAAATACACTATCTGTGCGCCTTTTTGTCCTGATTTTGTCTTTTCCGGGGTGTTCGAGCGCCAATTTTTGTTAATTATAAACCCATATATCACAGGGGGGAGCTCAGTTACTCTCCTCAATTCATATAACCCTATATATCAAGGAGCTCGGCTTCTCTCCTCTATGATATAACCTTTTATATCACAGAGCTCAGCTTCTCTCCCCTATCATATAACCCTATATATCAAGGAGCTCGGCTTCTTCTCCTCTAAAGTATATAACCTAAATATCACAGATGCTCCGCTCCTCTCCCTCAATCATATACCCTATATATCACGGATCTCAGCTTTCTCTCCCTCTATTATATAACCCAGTATATCACAGAGCTCAGCCCCTCTCCCTCTATCATATAACCCTATATATCACAGAGCTCCGCTCCTCTCCTCTATCATATAACCCTGTATATCACATAGCTCAGCTCCTCTCCTCTATCATATAACCCCATATATGCACAGTAGCTCAGCTTCTCGCTCCTCTATCATATAACCCTTTATATTAAGGAGCTCTCGGCTTCTCTCCTCTATGATATAACCTTTTATATCACAGAGTTCAGCGTCTCTCCCTCTATCATATAACCCTATATATCACAGAGCTCAGCTCTTCTCCTCTATCATATAAACCCTATATATCACAAGGTCAGGTTCTCTCCCTCTAGTCATATAACCCTATATATCAAGGAGCTCGCTTCTCTTCCTCTATGATATAACTTTTATATCACAGAATCAGCTTCTCCTCCTATCATAAACCCTATATAACACAGAGCTGGTCAGCATCTCTCCTCTATGAATATAACCCTATATAACACAGAGCTCAGCTTTCTCTCCCCTATCCATATAACCTTTATATAATCAAGAGCTCGGCTTCTCTCCCTCTATTATATAACCCTGTATAATCACAAGCTCAGCCCCTCTCCCTCTATCATATAACCCTATATATCACACGAGCTTCCGCGTCCTCTCTCCTCTATCATATACCACCTGAATATCACAGAGCTCAGCTCCTCTCCTCTATCATAAAAACCCTATAAAATCACAGAGCTCAGCTTCTCTCCTCTATCATAAAACCCTATATATCACAGAGCTCAGCTCCTCTCCTCTATCATATATCCCCATATTCACAGAGCACAGCTTGCTCTCCTCTATCATATAACCCTTTATATCAAGGTAGCTGCACGGCTTCTCACCTCAATGATATAACCATTTTATATCACAGAGTTTCAGCGTCTCTCCCTCTATTCATATAACCCTATATTTCACAGAGCTCAGCTCTCTCCTCTATTCATCTAACCTATATATCAATAGAGCTCAGCTTCTCTCCGTCTATCATATAACCCCTATATATCACAGAGCTCCGCTCGCTCTTCCCTATATCATAAAACACTATATAACACAGAGCTCAGCTCCTCTCCTCTATCATATAACCCTATATATCACAGAGCTTCAGCTTCCTCTCCTCTATCATATAACCCTATATATCACAAGAGCTCAGCTTCCTCGACCGCTATCATATAACCCCTAAATATCACAGAAGCTAAGCTTTCACTCCTCTACATATAAAACCCTATATATCACAGAGCTCAGCTCTCCTCCTCTATCATATAACCCTATATATTCACAGATCTTCAGCTCCTCTCCCTCTATCATATAACCCTATAATCACAGAACTCTAGCCCTCTCCTCTATCATATAACCCTATATATCGACATAGCTCGCTCCTCTCCTCTATCATATAACCCTATATATCACATATGCTCAGCTTCTCACGCTCTATCATAATAACCCTTATTATATCAAGGAGACTCGGCTCCTCTCCTCTATTATATAACCTTTTATATCACAGAGCTCAGCGTTTTCTCACCTCTATCATATAAATCCTATAAAATCACAGAGCTCAGCTCCCTTCCTCTATCATATAAACCCTGTATATCACAGAGCTCAGTGTCCCTTATCTCTACCATATAAACCCTATATATCACAGAGCTCAGCTTCTCTCCCTCTACAAATAACCCAATGAATCACAGAGCTCAGTGCTCTCCTCTATCATATAACCCTATATATCACAGAGCCACTCCTCTCCTCTATCATATAACCCTATATATCATATATAGACACAGCTTCTCTCCTCTATCATATAACCCTATATTTCCCAGAGCTCATCTTTCTCTCCTCTATCATATACCCTAGTATCACAGAGCTCGAGCTTTCTCCCTACTATCATATAACCCTATATATCACAGAGCTCAGCTTCTCTCCTCTATCATATAGACACCTATATATCACATAGCTCATCTTCATCCAGTGACATATAACCCAGATATCACAGCGCTCAGCTCCTCTCCTCTATCATATAAACCCTATATCTCACAGAGCTCAGCTCCTTCCCCCTCCCCTCTATATATAACCCTATATATCACAGAGCTTAGTTCCACCCTCTACATCATATAACCCATATATATCACAGATGGCTTCAGCAGGTCCATCTTCTCTATCATATAACCCTATATATTCATAGAGCTCAGCTTATCTTTCTCTACATATAGCCACCTATATAACTCCAGAGTTCAGCTTTTCTGGCCTCTTATCATATAACTATATATCACAAAGGGGGGGCTCAGCTCCACTCCTCATCAAAAAACCCCTATATATCACAGAAACTCAGCTCCTCTCCACAACAAATAACCCTAAATAACACCAGAGCTCCGCTTCTCTCCGCTATCAAATAACCCTATATATCACAGAGCTGCAGTCATCTCTCCTCTATCAAATAACCCTAATATATCAAGTAAGCTTAGGCTTCTCTCCTCTATGATATAACCTTTTATAATCACATGAGCACAGGCTTTCCTCTCCCCTCTATCATATAACCCGTGTATATCAACAGAGCTCAGACAGCAGCCCCTCTCCCTCAATCAAATCTAACCCTAATAGATCACAGAGCTCAGCTTCTCTCACTCTAGTCATATAACCCTATATATACACAGAACACAGCTCCTCTCCTCTAAACAAATAAACCCTATATATCACATAGCTCAGCTTCTCTCCTCTATCATAAATCACATAGCTCAGCTTCTCTCCTCTATCATATAACCCTTTATATCAAGGAGCTCGGCTTCTCTCCTCTATCATATAACCTTTTATTTTACTAATCACAAGCTCAGCGTTTATCTTCCCTCTATCGTATAACCCTATATATCACAGAGCTCAGCACCTCTTCCTCAATCAAATAACCCGATATATCACAGAGCTCAGACCTTTCCTCTATCATATAACCTATATATCATAGAGCTCAGCTTCTGCACTCCTCTATCATATAACCCTATATATCAACCAGAGCTCAGCTTCTCTCCTCAATCATATGTACACAATATATCACAGATCTCAGCTTCTCTCCTTCTATCATATAACCCTATATATCATAGAGCTCAGCTTCTCTCCCTCTATCATATAAAAGACCCTAGTATAACACTAGAGCTCAGCTCCTCTCCCCTCTATCATTTAACCCTATATAATCACAGAGCTCAGTTCTCTCCCTCTACCATATAACCCTATATATCACAGAGCTCAGGTCCTCTCTCTATCATATTACCCTATATATCATAGAGCTCAGCTCAGGCTTCTTTCTCCTATCAATAGCACTATATATCCCAGAGTCAGCTTTTCTCCTCTATCATATAATCTCTATATATCACCAAAGTCTCAGCTCCTCTCTCCTCTATCATCATAACCCTATATATCACAGAACTCAGCTCCTCCTCCTCTATCAATAACCCTATAGATCAAACAGTAGTATTCAGCTTCTCTTCTCCTCTTATCTTATAACCCTATATAATCAAGGGAGCTCGGCTCCCTCTCCTCTATCATATTAACCCTAATATCACATAGAGCTCAGCTTCTCTCCTCTAGATATAGACCTTGTATATTCACAGAGCTCAGCTTCTCTCCCTCTATCATATTAACCCTGTATACAAGTACTTGGCTTCTCTCCTCTATGATATAACCTTATATATCAACAGAGCTCAGCTTCCTCTCCTCTATTCATATTACCCCATATATCACAGAGTTTAGCTCCTCTTCCCTCTATCAATATACCCTATATATCACATGAGCTCCTCTCCTCTATCATATAACCATATATATCAAGGAGCTTAGGCTTCTCTCCTCTATCAATAACCCTATATATCACAGATCCACTTCTCTCCTGATCATATAACCCTATTATATCACAGAGCTCAGCTCCTCTCCTCTATCAGTATAACCCTATATATCACAGAGCTCACTACTCTCCTGTACATATAAACCTAGGTATATCACAGAGCTCACTCCTCTCCATCTATCATATAACCCTATATATCACCATGAAAGGCTCACTTCTCAATCCTCTAATGATATAACCTTTTATATCACAGAGCTCAGCTTCTCTCCCACTTTCTAATAACCCTGTATATCAAGGAGCATGGCTTCTCGCAACTATGATATAACATTATAGATCACAGAGCGCAGCTCCTCTATCTCCTCTTATCATATAACCCCATAATCACAGATTTTAGCTCCTCTCCCTCATATCATATAAACCCTATATATCACCAGAGCACCTCTCCACTATCATATAACCCTATTATCAAGGAGGACTATGTGCTTCTCTCCTCAATGAAAAAACCTATATATATCACAGAGCTCATCTCCACATCCTCTATCAAGATAAAACCCATATATTACAGAGCTCAGCTTCTCTCCTCTATCATATATCACAGAGCTCAGGTTCTCTCCTCTATCATATAACCCTTTATATCAAGGAGCTCGGCTTCTCTCCTCTATGATATAACCATTTATATCACAGAGCTCAGCGACTCTCCCTCTATCATATAACCCTTTATATCACAGAGCTCAGCTTCTCTCTCTCCTAATCATATAACCCTATATATCAATGGAGCTTCGCTTCTCTCCTCTAAGATATAACAATTAAATAATCACAGGGAGCTCAGCTCCTCCTCCTCTATCATATAAGCCCCCCATATATCAACAGAGTTCCTAGCACCTCTCCCTCTATCATAATAACCCTATATATCACAAGCTCCGCTCCGCTCCTCTATCATATAACCTGTATATCAAAGAGCTCATCTCCTCTCCTCTATCATATAACCCTATATAAATCACAGAGCTCATCTTCTCTCCTCTATCATATAACCCATATATCACTGAGCTCAGCTCTCTCTCCCTCTATCATATAACCCTATATATCACAGCACAGAGGCTCCTTCTCCTCTATCAAATAACCCTATAATATGCACAGACTCAGCTCCACTCCCTTCATATAACCCTATAATACTCAACAGAGCTCCTCTCCTCTATTCATATAACCCTATATATCAAGGTCTTGGCTTCTCTCCTCTATGAAAAAAACCTTATATATCACAGAGCACAGCTCCTCACCTCTATCATATAACCCCATAATTACAGATCTCAGCTATCTCTCTCTCTATCATATATCACAGAGCTCCGCTCCTCCCTCTATCATATAACCCTTTATAACCAAGGAGCTCCGCTTCACTCCTCATAGATATAACCTTTTATAACACAGAGCGTCCTGTTCTCTCTCCTCTATCATATAACCTGAATCTCACAGAAGCTCAGTCCTTTTCCTCTATCATATAACCCTAAAAATCATAGAGCTTCAGCTCCTCTCCTCTATACATATAACCCTTATATATCATAGAGGCTCACTTCTCTCCTATATCATATAACCCTATATATCACAGAGCTCAGCTACTCTCCTCTATCATATAACCCTAAATATCACAGAAGCTACAGCTCCATCTCCCTCTGTCATATAACCTATATCACAGAGCTCAGCACCCTCTGCCCTCTATCATATAACCCTATATATCACAGAGCTCAGCTTCTCTCCCTCTATCATATAACTCCAATAATATCACATGAGCTCCATTGCTCACTCTCCCTCTATCATCTAACCATATATATGATATTTCAATGGTAGATCCACACTCCTCACCTTGGTCTCCAACCAGAAATGGATGGTGCTAAATTCACGCCAGTGAAAGTAAAAAAGAAGTTAAATGTACATCGGCCCAGAATACAAAGAAGTAATATAAGTATGTTATAGGAAAGTATCGATATATACTGAAATTGCACACTGGAGCTTGTTGTACAGTGTATGGTACAACACATATAGAAGGAGTTATCAGTAGGTTATCACCATCAGCAGGGCTGCCATCAGAAATTTCAGGGTCCCCTACAGCTAAAGCGCCTGGGCCCCCTGTTAATCCCCCGCCCCTTTCAACCGACCCCTCGCCCTAATCGAACCCCTACCCCCTGTCAACCCAATAGCTCCGCCCCCACCAACCACGTCCTACAAACACAAAACCCCCAGAAAAAAAAAAAGTGATAGTCAATTGCGCCATTTGTCTTTGGACTGAGTACTTGCAGAATTTTTCCGAGCATACAGTTTATCTATATTGTGTAGGGTCAGTGTGTATAACAAGGTCCAGCAAATACCACACGATGGCAACCCGACGATAATACCTGACCAAACCAGCATATACCAAGACCAAAAATAACCATATCAAAAACACCAATTAAATACCGCCATAATATTCACGTATGTATGGTGACTAATACCACTATAAAGTTTTACTGGACAATAAACCAGTATAAAAGCGAAGGCCGATATAACCATAAAACAACAACAATAAACAAAACAAAGTAATACGCGTCAACATCATCAGCACATATCTCATTCCACATAAAGAGAATTGCAGAATAATGCCAACAAATACTGTTTAAACAGAATATAATCCAATACAAAACACCAATATTAACCCACCAACAGTGAGAAATATAGGGGGACATTGTATGAAACCTGTCTAGGCCTAAATCTCACTTTGTTGCCGCATAGCAACCAATCAAGATCATAGCAATCAATCATCTGTTTCCCCCAGCTTAAATTTATTTCAAGCACTAATAAAAAAGAAGTGGGAGCTTCTTAATGGTTGCTATGAGCAACAAGGAAAGTCCTGACATCTAGACAGTTTTCCTACATGTGTCCCATAGTGGCAGATCTAAGTTAACACAGTGCAGTTACATTTAGTGACTCACAGGGGATATCTGATAATGTCATGTTCCCCCATTCTCTTTCCATCCGTTCACAGCACCATGAGGACTTCCCTGCAGATACAGCGACACAAACACACCTGAGACTCCTCACTTTATCATAATCCACCGATCCCTTTGTACAAATATTCCCATCCATAGTGCCTCCAAATAGTAATAATTACGACCTTATGTGCACAGTTTTCGATTAGTTTTATAGTGGTCCCTCGAAGGTAGGTAGCCAGGTATTAGTCCCACCTTTTGGTAGATGGGAAGAACTAGATTGGGGCCGGCCCACATGGAGGAGAACTTGGAGTGGGGGCTCCACTCAATTTCCCTACTCTCGCCCCTGCCTGTGTGGGTGCTCATTCAAGGGCCTCCTCGTCCCTCCGCCGTGTGGGGCCACCCCAGGTCCAGTAGAGGGGCCACTACAAGGTCCTTGGGATTTGCTTGGACCCCGTCTCAAGGAGGCCCCTGGATTGTGGGACCCCGCTCAAGGCCCCTGGGTTTTGTGGGACCCCGCTTAAGGTCCCTGGATTTGGTGGGACCTCCCGCTCAAGGATCCCCTGTGATATGGTGGACCCAGCTCAGAAAGGGCCCCTGGGATTTGTGGGACCACCGATCAATGTCCCTGGGATTTGTGGGACCCCGCTCAATGTTCCCTGGGATTGTGAGACCGCCGCTCAAGGACCACCCTGTGATTTTGTTGGGACCCCGCTCAATGTCCCTGGGATTTTGTGGGACCCCGTCTCAAGGTCCCTGGGATTTGTGGTACCCCCCCGCCAAGGTCCCTGGATTTGTGGGACCCAGGCTCGAAGGCGCCTTGGGATTTGCAGGGCCCCACAATCTAGGGGCCTTGAGCCCCAGTGGATGTGGGTCCCCCACTGAAGGCCCCAAGGGATGAGGGGGCCCTACGGAAGGCCCCAGGGATGCGGCGCCCCCGCTGAAGTGCCCCAGGGATGTGGGAGCCGCCCGCTCCAATGTCCTGTGGATTTTGTGGGACCCCCGTCTCAAGGACCCTTGGATTAGTGGGACCCACTCAAGAGGCCCTTGGGATTTTGCAGGGGCCCCACAAATCTTAGGGCCTTGATCGGTGGCCCCGCAAATCCCAAGGGCCTGAAGCGGCGGGCCCCTTAAAAAAAAAAAACAAATCCCAGGGACCTTGAGGCGGGGGCCCCACATCCCGCTGTGGCCTTCAGCGGGGGCCCCACATCCCTGGGGCACTTCAGCGGGGGCCCCACAACCCTGGGGCCTTCAGTGGGGGCCCACATCCTTGGGCCTCAGTAGGGGCCCCACATCCCTGGGCCTTCATGTAGGGGGTGCCATCCACATCCCTGGGGCCCTTCAGTGGGGTCCCCACATCCCTGGGGCCTTCAGTGGGGGCCCCCACAACCTGGGGTCCTTGAGTAGGAGCCCCACATCCGCTGGGGCCTGATTAGTCGCCCACAACCCTGGGTCCGTTCAGTGGGGCCCCAAAAGGAGCTTTTGAAGTGGCCAGCCATAAAAACACAGGGGCCCCCCCGCTTCAAGTTAAGTTAAACACAATAGGTTTACATTCCATAGATTATCGTCTCCTTACTTCTGCATCACTCCTGCACGACGGAGCAGTCACCCCCCTCCTCCTCAGGCAGCCAGCAGATCAGTGAAGCCCGCCCCCACAGGGCCGGACTCACTGATTACATTAGATGACTCACCAGCAGTGCCAGAGGGAGGAGGGGGCGACTGCTCCGTTCGTGCAGGAGCTGCTGCAGAAGTAAGAAGACTCAATCTATGGAATGTAAACCTATTGTGTTTAACTTGCAGCGCGGGCCCACCTGACAGCACATTGCTTCACATGGTACAGAGAGAAGACCTACGGTCTAATCTCTGTACCATGTGAAGCAAGGGGGCGGGGCCTGGCGGCGACGGCGGGCCCCCCCCTCTGGCCGGGCCCCATACGGCAGTAGGGGTTCTACCCCCCTAATGGCGGCCCTGACCATCAGCCGCCAGTGCCTCCAAAGTCCACTCATGCACCTCACCCACAAAGGGCAGGAGGAAGATATATAGCTATTTGATCCACTTCTGGCTGTCCAGCCACGAAATGGGAGTAGAGGTAGTGCTAGCACTTGTTTATATAAAATAAAATAAAAATCCTTCTGTTTAGAATCAAGGAAATCCCCTGTAGTTCTGAGAATTTTAATTTTAAAATATGAATATAAAAAACAATCAATTATAAAAAGACTCAACGCGTTTCGCGTGCATCCTCGCACGCTTCCTCAGGAGTTCTGACAATATTCACAATCTCCTTTCTCTATATAGTCTACAAGGGCGCCACCTCTTTTGTGAAAGTACCCAATCCTATGTCGCCCTTATCCTTCCTCATACATACATATAAAAACAACGTATTCATATGTCACAAAATACACAAGCATTTAAAATACACAAGCATTTAAAATTGCAAACGCTGCACCACATCCTTTAAAACTTGAACAATAAAACCATTACCTGTTATACATATTCATTTCCTTTCTGCTCTTCTGACTGTGAATGTACCTCCAGCGCCGCCTCCCGGCAGCAACCGGAAGTTCTCGTCATCAGCCAGGAGTCAGTGACATCACTGGTCTGACTCAAGTCGGCATTGAGCATGCTCAATGCCAGTACTAGATCGCAGGAGCTCCTGCTTCCCTCAGACTATTATAAGCTCCCACTAGGGGATGGGAACTATGTGAGGGATAAAAAAAAATAAAAAATAAAAAAATTGTGTCCTTCTACTCGTACTTAATAAATGACCTCTTGGGCTTCGTTTAAACCTGCAGGATTAAGGGTATTTAATTTAAAGATCCAGTACATTTCTTTATTTGTCAATGCCTGGAGTCTATCCGTTATACCTTCTGATATAAAATCGATGGGCTGTACTTTTAAATTATAATTGCCATCTGGGTGTTCATCTAGAACATGTCTGGGAAGGCTGTACAGTCTATTTCCCTTTTTAATATTTGATCTGTGATTATTCATCCGTTGGGATGAACCCTATATATCACAGAGCTCGGCTTCTCTCCTCTATGATATAAGCTTATATATCATAGAGCTTAGCTTCTTTTCCTCGATCATATTTTGTCTTGCGTTGCTGTGTAAGATTGTGCCCAACAACTTGATAAGCATAAAAAGTGTTCCAAAACTTGACTGTAACCATTAAGTGTTGTGCCTCTAAGGGAGAAAGTTTCTTCTGTTTGCTCTATGTAGAATCTGCCACTCCAGTTGGGTGCCGAGTTTGGTCCAGGTTGTAGCAGAATCCAGTTTAAATGTAATCTAGTTATGTATTTGGAAGATAGGTGTAACGGCTGGGCAGTGGATCCTCTGGACCACCGCAAGCGATGATAGCTAAGCCACGCCAGGGAACGGAATCTAAGTAGCCCCCGGTTTTCACCAGAGCCCGCCGCAAAGCGGGATGGACTTGCTGCGGCGTGAGGCTACCTGACGGGACTTGCTTGCGATGGCGGCCGAGGTGCAGCGAGGTACAGAGTCGTAGTCCAGTAAACGTAGTCGTGGGCAGGCAGGAGGTCAGGGCAGGCAGCAATGGTTCGTGATCGTAGACAGGCAGGAAGGTCAGGGCAGGCGGCAGAGGTTCGGAGTCGAGAAACGTAACAAGGGGTCTGGTACACGGTAAGGCGAGAATATACTTTTGGAACGCTTTCTCTAGGGCACGGAGCAACATAGATCCAGCAAAGGAAGTCCTGCTGACGTCACCAATAAATAGGGGAAGCACCTGGCAAGCAGCCAATTATCGGCAGGGATCCCGGAGAGAGGGCACGGGTGCGCCTGCGGCCTGCGGGCCGGAGTGCGGCGCCGCCCGCTACAGTACGCCCCCCTTAGGTCTCCCCCTCTTTTTAGGCCGAAGGAACCTGTGAACAAGATCCTGCTCCAAATGTTAGATTTTGGTTCCCAGGACCTCTCTTCGGGACCGAAGCCCTTCCAGTCGACCAGGAAGAACCTTTTACCCCTGATGGTCTTCATGGCCAAGATGTCCTTGACCTCAAATACATCGGAGGGCTCTACCACCGGAGAAGGAGACGCACTCTTTCGAGAGAACCGGTTCAAGACCAGGGGCTTTAGGAGGGAGACGTGGAAGGCGTTAGGAATCCGAAGAGAAGGGGGTAGGCAGAGCTTGTAGCACACTGGATTAATCTGACGGAGCACTCTAAAAGGTCCCAGAAACCGCGGACCCAATTTATAGCTGGGGACCTTGAGGCGTACGTGTCTGGCAGAGAGCCACACCTTATCTCCTGGCTGGAATGTGGGCGGAGGCCTCCTCCTCTTGTCGGCCTGGGTCTTCATGCGGGCAGAGGCCCGGATTAAGGCAAGTCGGGTCTCCCGCCAAATGGTCTTGATGTCCTGCACTTGGTTGTCCACAGCGGGAACCTCGGAAGTCATAGCCAAGGGGAGGGGCGGGCGTGGGTGACGACCGTAGACCACCAGGAATGGAGAAACGCCCATAGAATCAGAGTCCCGATGGTTGTAGGAGAACTCAGCCCACGGAAGCAGCTCGGCCCAGTTGTCCTGACGGCCGGACGCGAAATGGCGCAGGTATCTGATTCACCATCTCCACTTGACCATTAGTCTGGGGATGGTAGGCAGAAGAAAAGTCCAATTTAACTTGCAAGCGAGAACACAGGGCCCACCAAAATTTGGAGACAAATTGGAAGCCCCGATCAGACACGATATGCGAAAGTAATCCATGGAGACGAAAAATATGCTGGAAGAAATGTCCCGCCAGTTGAGGAGCCGAGGGAAGACCAGGGAGTGGCACGAAGTGGGACCTTTTAGAGAATCTATCCGTGACCACCCAGATGACAGAATTCCCTGAAGAGGAAGGTCCGTGATGAAGTCCATGCCTATGTGTGTCCATGGAGACTCTGGGACGGGCAGAGGGACTAAGAGGCCCGAGGGCCTATGGGTGGAACCTTGTTCGGGCACATGTGTCACAAGAGAGAACAAAGTCTTGGACGTCCTGGGGCAGGGTTGGCCACCAGTAGCGCCGTGAGATGAGGGCGTGGGACTTTCGTATCCCGGGGTGACCAGCCAGAAGAGAACTATGCCCCCACTCCAGAATTCTCTGTCTGAGCGCTGGACGAACGTAGGTTTTGCCCGGTGGTACCCTCTGAAGATCCACCGGAGCCATGTGGATCAGCCGTTCGGGAGCAATGATGTGCTGGGACACAGGTTCTTCTCCAGTAACGTCAGAGGCTCGGGAGAGGGCATCAGCCTTGACGTTCTTCTCGGCCGGCCAGAAGTGTATCCTGAAGTCAAAGCGAGAGAAAAAAGAGTGACCACCTGGCCTGGCGAGGATTCAAACGCTGGGCAGTCTGGAGGTACTGAAGATTCTTGTGGTCCGTGAAGATGTCGAATGGGGTGCGGCCCCCTCCGCAATGTCGCCACTCCTCCAGAGCCAATTTGATGGCCAGCAGTTCCCGATCTCCTATGGTGTAGTTGCGTTCAGCCGGCGAGAAGGTCCTGGAGAAGAAACCGCAAGTAACCGTTTTGCCTTTAGGACCCTTCTGGGTCAGGAACGCCCCTGCTCCCCCGGCAGAGGCATCCACCTCCAGGCTGAAGGGCCTATCCGGATCAGGATAGGTGCCGAAGACACCGATGACTTCTGTTGAGAGAATGCCTCCTCAGCAGACGGGGGCCAACATCTCGGATTGGCATTCTTCCGGGTGAGAGCCACGATGGGAGCCCCCAGCGAAGAGAAGTGGGGAATAAACTGCCGGTAGTAGTTGGCGAATCCCAGGAAGCGTTGAATCGCCCGAAGACTGACAGGGCGTGGCCACTGCTGGATGGCGGAAAGTTTAGCTGGGTCCATCTGCAGACCACGATCGGAGACTATGTACCCAAGGAAAGGAAGGCTGACCTGGTGGAACCGACACTTCTCCAGCTTGGCATACAGTCGATTGTTCCGCAGGCGTCGCAGGACCTGGCGTACTTGTACCCGATGAGTCTGCATGTCAGGAGAAAAAATCTGAATATCGTCCAGATACACTATGACACAGGTGTACAGCAAGTCTCTGAATACGTCATTAATGAATTCCTGGAATACGGCTGGGGCGTTGCATAGCCCAAAAGGCATCACGAGATACTCGAAATGACCGTCCCGGGTGTTGAAAGCCGTTTTCCACTCGTCCCCCTCACGAATTCTGACAAGGTTATAGGCACCGCGCAGGTACAATTTAGTAAACACCTTGGCTCCACGAAGACAATCAAAGAGCTCCGATATCAGGGGTAGAGGGTAGCTATTCTTCACCGTGATCTTGTTCAGCCCCCTGTAATCGATACACGGCCGAAGAGACCCGTCCTTCTTTTGGACAAAAAAAAAACCAGCCCCGGCGGGCGAGGAGGACTTGCGTATGAACCGCTTTGCCAAATTCTCCTGTATGTAAGCCGACATGGCCAGAGTCTCGGGCACGGACAGAGGGTAGACCCGACCCCGTGGAGGACTGGTTCCGGGAAGGAGGTCTATGGGACAGTCATATGGGCGATGGGGTGGTAGCTTCTCAGCCTGTTTCTCTGAGAACACATCTCCAAAATCCTGGTACTCCGCTGGCAGACCCGGTAGAGACTTGACGGACGACGGGGACGGAGAGATGGACACCGGGCATGGTGCCACCAAACAGAGATTCTGGAACTCCGATCCCCAGCGTAGAACTTCGCCTGTCCTCCAATCAAGCGTAGGGGCGTGACGTTGCAGCCAGGGTAGCCCCAACAGGATCGCCGAAGAAGCGCGAGGCAGGACGTGAAAGGAGATCTTCTCCGTGTGTAGGACCCCTACACGGAGGGTCACAGGCCGGGTGATGAACTGGATGGAGTCGCTGAGAAGCTCCCCACTGACGGATGAGATGAGCAACGGCTTTTCCAAGCGGATGACTGGCACGTGATAGCGAGACACCAAGGAGGCATGAATAAAGTTCCCGGCAGAGCCGGAGTCCAGGAAGGCAGGAACCCGAAGAGATAGGCCAGCATCCGTGGTTACCTCCACTGGCAACATCAGTCGTGGAGAGGAAGACTGAGCACCTAGGGACGCCTCTCCTACGGCTCCTAGGTGCGAGCGTTTCCCGAACGCTGCGGACGCTGCGGACAACTTCTATGAAAATGGTCCGGACTGGCGCAGTAGAGGCAGAGGTTCTCCATCCGGCGACGGGACAGCTCAGATTCAGACAAGTGAGCATGGTCCACCTGCATGGGTTCTTCGGTGGAAACCTGTGGAGGAGGCAGTGGAGATCTCTGGAACACAGGAGCCAGACGAGGTAGACGGCGAGGTTGTGCCGAATCACGCTCCTGGCGGAGCTCCTGCTGTCTTTCTGCAAAACGCACGTCAATGCGTGTGGCCAGGTGGATGAGCTCGCTCAACGAAGATGGAAGATCCCTTGCTGCCAGTGCATCCTTTACTCTGCTTGACAGGCCCTTCTTGAAAGTGGCGCAGAGAGCAGCGTCATTCCACGACAGATAGGGTGCGGAACTGGAACGCACAATCTCCTACAGAGGAGTCCCCCTCACGTAGGTTCAATAGCGCCGTCTCCGCAGAAGACGCACGCGCAGGCTCCTCGAAGACGCTGCGGAATTCTGAGAGGAAGGCCTGTAGGTCTGCGGTCACTGGGTCATTCCGGTCCCAAAGAGGAGTCGCCCAGGCCAGGGCCTTCCCGGATAACAGGCTCACCACGAATGCCACCTTTGACCTTTCGGTAGGGAACTGGTCGGCCATCAGCTCCACGTGCATGGAGCACTGCGTGATGAAACCTCTGCACAGCTTCGAGTCCCCGTCAAACTTGGAGGGTAGAGGAAGGCGAAGCTTCGGGCCCACGGTTGCCAGCGGGACGGCCGGGGGTATAGGGACCGCTGGCGAAGAGGCAGGTTGCGGCTGCTGGGACGCCAGGAATTGGCGCATCATGGCGGACAGCTGACCCAATTGCTGTGCTTGTTGCGCGATCTGCTGCGACTGTTGGGCGACAATGTTCGTGAGATCCGCAAGACTTGGCAGGGGCACCTTGGCGGGATCCATGGCTGGATCTAACTGTAACGGCTGGGTAGTGGATCCTCTGGACCACCGCAAGCGATGATAGCTAAGCCACGCCAGGGAACGGAATCTAAGTAGCCCCCGGTTTTCACCAGAGCCCGCCGCAAAGCGGGATGGACTTGCTGCGGCGTGAGGCTACCAGGTCGTCCCCCCTGACGTGACTTGCTTGCGATGGCGGCCGAGGTGCAGCGAGGTACAGAGTCGTAGTCCAGTAAACGTAGTCGTGGGCAGGCAGAAGGTCAGGGCAGGCGGCAATGGTTCGTGGTCGTAGACAGGCAGGAAGGTCAGGGCAGGCGGCAGAGGTTCGGAGTCGAGAAACGTAGCAAGGGGTCTGGTACACGGTAAGGCGAGAATATACTTTTGGAACGCTTTCTCTAGGGCACGGGGCAACATAGATCCAGCAAAGGAAGTCCTGCTGACTTTCCCCAATAAATAGGGGAAGCACCTGGCAAGCAGCCAATTATCGGCGCGCTGGCCCTTTAAATGCACAAGGACGAGTGCGCGCGCGCGCTAGAGAATGGGCGCGCGCGCCATGGCCTGCAGGGCCCGCCAACAGAGCAAGAACGAGGTCAGGTGAGTGAACGGAGCGAGCGCGCCCACGGCCCGTCCCGCGGCCCGGGCAGGGATCCCGGAGAGAGGGCACGGGTGCGCCTGCGGCCCGCGGGCCGGAGCGTGGCGCCGCCCGCTACAATAGGGCTTCAATTATTACTTTTTATATAGAGCTAATGAATCATCCGAACACACAACTGTGCAGGACCTTAAATCTAATCTTACATATCAACTTCCTGAGTGGTATGTAGTTCAGCTCGCATTGTAGAATAGATTATTTGTCTTTTATGTTGGTTTAAAACTTTAATCTCCAAAAGAGTTAAGGACTTTCTACTGGGTTTGACGGTCATTGGTGCCGATATGCACAATGACCACTGTCTTAAACGACACAGTATGTGGAGCCTGTGGACCAGAAATCTAACACAGTTTAACAGTCTTGTAAGGCTAAAAATTGAATCTCTTGCTACTAACCTTCCTTAGATTTCTCTGTTCTCATATGGCCCTCCTTATTTGAGATAATTCCTCCTCAACTATTATGCTGGCAAAAATGTTGTGCAAGATCCAGACTAGCCTTCCATGTTACGGGTGAGTAGGTAAAGTGGGTAGTGGACCCATTGGACCACTGCCGGGCTTGCTCCAAGGGGGCGTAACTGAGCGGCCGTCAGCATCTTCACGGAGCTTTAGATGGTAAGGATGGTTTTTCCGACGGTCACCAGGTTCGACCTCAGAGCAGTCCCCAGCAAATGACCAGACAGGACAGAAGTGTCAATGCTGGGCACCAACAGGATGAGGGACAAAGATATAGCAGTCTAAGTGTACAGATTTGCAGGTACAAGACAGACAAAACGGATGCCAAACAGGAAGGTTAGAGAGAAGGCAAAGTCCAAAACATAGACTGACTGGACACAACATCAAGAACATGAGCAGAGACTAAAACTTGGACACTGGCTAGGAACTAAGGCATAAACATGGCAAGAACACAGGCACGGAACATGGCAATGAAGCTCACGGACAAAGATATAGACAGACACATGGAAAACAGCATGGAGACTAACCAACAAGACAGCGCACACCAGACCAATAACAAACATAAGATAAGACACCACCATAACACAACATGAGAGAACCACAAGGATCAGGCAGGGAGTGTGGGGAGAAGCAGGCTATAACCACACAGGTGGAAGAGGATTGGCCGAGGAAGCCCAACCCTGCTGCACACTATGGGAATAACGGAGTGCAAGATGTGGCTACTGCCCTCTAAAGAGAGACAAAGAATTAGGCATGGGAAAGGCCGCCCAGTAACTGTAGGTGGATGATTAGCAGCATCAGGAGCGTTGATGGCAACTGCGGCCCTGCAACAGGAACCAGATCTGCGATAGGAACACAGGTACGTCTGCGGTTTGCAACAGAGACAGCGGCGGCGGCGTATGGACAGGACCACGGCCATGTCTGCAGCCCTGAACAGAGACCGCGGCACGGACAGCGACATTTGCGATGGTCTTTGCTGTATACTGTGTTTTGATACTACTTTAGCTGCTCACATTCTCATCCATTTGCCCCTGCTCGTTGAACAGCACTCTTAGCGCCATGTTATCAATGGATCTCAGTATCGTTAACTAGCAGTACATACTTAATTTAATACCCTAATCTGTACAGCAATAATCCAGTAATGCCAGATCTACAAATGTACAGTGGTTTATAGGTCCTGGGCTGTTCCCTAATTTTAGACTCCCGCAAAAGACATGAGGAACAGTAACAAATTATCACTATTAATCAACCTGCTAATGACTATGTTCCCGACCATTGACAATATGAGCCATCTGATGGTATTTATGATGTAATTTCGAGGCTATTGACCCAGAGGAATGGTAACAACTAGTTATAGTCTATTTGGCAAAATGAAAGCGGGTTTGTTTTTGAGGGTGGTGAACAGCAGCCTTAGGTAAAGCTCATCTTAAGCTGTACTGTCCTAGGCTCATACTGATGCCGACTGTTGATTCAGCATTTAATTTTGCACGATCATTTAAATATGGTTGTGGAGAGTTGACGGCTGTGAGAGGGGAGAAGTAACTATTGGTGTTAGCCTGCTCTCCAGGGAAAAAGCATCAAAAGGTCATTGTGCTATACAGAGTGCTCATGAATGTTGAATATGTACAGATTAGCAAGAAACCATCAGGTTTCTTGTTCCTTGAGATTGTGTGATGACTTAAGTTCAGTGGCTGTAGACACTGCTAGGTTGTCACGTCAAGGGAGGTGCAGTGAGTCCTAACTGGATCCCAGCCCATTGTCCCTGCCTACTTGACGTAATGTCGTAGGTGGCAGATTCCAACTAGGTGGAAGTCTCTGCGCTGCTAAAGTGCTGGGGCCATCAGGAGGAAGAAGAGTTAGACAGTCCGGGTTGGCAACAGGTCAGTAACGTAAAGCCACAAAACAGAAGACAAGAGACTAAACGGTAAACACGCCCTGACCTTGCCTGTTTGCCGCCTGCCCTGACCTTCTGCCCGTCTCTGACCACGAACCTCTGCCGCCTGCCCTGACCTTCTGCCTGTTCCTGACTATGCCTCTGGATTACGATTCGGTACCACGCTGTACCCCGGCCGCCACCGCAAGCAAGTCACGTCAGGGGTAGCGACCTGGTAGCCTCACGCCGCAGCAAGACCATCCCGCTTTGCGGCGGGCTCTGGTGAAAACCGGGGGCTACTTAGACTCCGCTCCCTGGCGTGGCTTAACTACCATCGCTTGCGGTGGTCCAGCGAATCCACCTTTCCATTACAGTACAAACTGGCCATGGATTCCGCTAGGGTACCTTTGCCTGAGCTCCGGGATGTCACGACGGCTGTCGCCCAGCAGAGTCAACGTATTGACCAGCTAGCGGCCATGATGCAGAACCTTGCGACCCATCTACCTCCACCGGCCGTCGCCTCCGCACCCGCATCCGTTGCTCCGCCTTCCATTGCTCTACCTGCTTCGGCTTCGGGACCTTCTCTGCATCTGCCACTCCCCTCACGCTACGATGGAGACCCCAAGAAATGCCGTGGGTTCATCAGCCAGTGCTCCATCCACCTCGAGATGATGGGGCATCAATTCCCTACAGAGCGTGCCAAGGTGGCCTTCATAATCAGCCTCTTGTCTGGAGAAGCCTTGGCTTGGGCTACGCCACTATGGGATCGAGGGAATCCTCTGACAGCTGACCTTCAAACCTTCCTCCGGGGGTTCCGCACGGTCTTTGAGGAACCAGGCCGTACTTCTTCGGCTGCCGCAGCACTGCTCCGGCTTCGTCAGGGCGACACCACGGTCGGTCAGTATTCGGTGCAGTTTCGCACTCTCGCTTCGGAGCTGGACTGGAATAACGAAGTTTTGGTGGCGACATTCTGGCAAGGTCTCTCGGGACGAATCAAGGATGAGCTCGCCACTCGGGATCTACCAGCTGCTCTGGATGACTTAATCCACTTAGCCACCCAAGTCGATATTCGATTCGCCGAAAGACAACAAGAGCTCCGCCTTCAACTGGAGGCCGTCCACGCCGGTTGCCCCGCTTGGCTCCCACTTTCCAACGACCACCTCTCCCTCCTCCGATGGTTTCCAAGGATGAACCTATGCAGGTTGAGAAAGCCCACCTGTCCCAGGAGGAACGTTCACAGCGTCGTCTGAAGCAGCTGTGCTTCTATTGTGGCGGTTCTAGCCATTTTATTGGGGACTGTCCGGTGCGCCCGGGAAACTTCCGCACCTAGGGCTTGTAGGAGAGGCAACCCTAGGTGTCAAAGTGGCCTCTCCCCGTCTGACCATGCCCGTATGTATTGGTGTATCACCGGACAGCACCTTTCAGGCCACCGCCTTTATTGATTCTGGATCTGCAGGAAATTTCATAAGCCACGAACTTGTGACCAGGTTTCGTATCCCCGTGGTTCCGTTGCTGAAGCCTATGTTCGTCTCCTCGGTCAGTGGCGAATGCCTTAAGGACGCTTAAGGAGACATTGCAACTTCTCGTCCTGCCGCGATTCTCGTCTGAAATCCTTCTGGGCTTCCCGTGGTTACAGGACCATACCCCAACCTTGGACTGGGGCAGAGGTGAAGTCATGAGTTGGGGTTCCGCGTGTCTCTCGCGTTGCCTATCGAAGCCGCAACCTGCTCCTCGAGACGCTTCCCTGAAGTCTACCAAGCCTCCACCAGGCCTACCTCCGTCATACTGGGACTTTGCCGATTTTTTTCGAAAGACAGGCCAAAACGCTTCCTCCCCCCCGGCCCTTTATGATTGTCCCATAGACTGCAACCGGCTGTACCCCTCCCGGGGCCGATCCCCCCTTCTCCGCCCCCGGAACAAAAGGCTATTCTGAGTACATCATGAAACCCTCTGTAAAGGCTTCATTCGAACCCTCCCTCCAGGGGGCCGGCTTCTTTTTCGGGAGAAAAAGGAGGGTCTCCCCCGGCCCTGCATCGACATCGGGGTTAAATAAAATTACTTAAAAAAAAACGACCCTTTGCCCTTGATCTCCGAACTTTTTCGACCGCCCTGGGTGCGTAAAAATCTTTTCCAAGCTGGATCTAGCGGGCTTCAATTTAATTCTATTTGAGAAGGCGATGAGTGGAAAAAACGTTTAAAGCGGGAGGGGCCCTTCGAATCTGGTTATGCCATCGGTCTCTGCAACGCTTTGCTGTATTTCAAAATTTGTCAACGAGATCTTCCGGGACCTACTCTAATCTGTGTCATTGTCTACTTGGACGATATTTTTTTATCTTTTCCCCCCCGGATCTCGTAACTCATCGCCACCATATCCGCCAGGTCCTCAGGCGACTCCGCACCCATCAGCTTTTTGCCAAACCAGAGAAGTGTCCCTTTGTACGTTCCAGCTTACCCTTTTTACGGTACATCATCTCTGATAAGGGCCTCCAGATGGATCCTTCAAAACTCTCCGCAGTGTTGCAGTGGCCACAACCGGTGGGCCTTCGGGCCTGTAACGGGTTGCGCCGCGGTCCGTGGTTCAGACCGCGGTCGCACCCGCGTTCCCCGCGGCGGGTCCCCGGCGGGGACGGGGGGCCCCGCGGCCCCGCACTGCCGGTCGTGGCGCCACCCGTCCCATCCACTCACCTGGCCCTCGCTCCCGTCCGGTCCTCGTCCCCTGCGGCCGGGAAAATGCGCGTGCCCGCGCGTTCACGTACATTTTAAAGGGACAGTGCGCCGTAATTGGTAATTGCCGGGCGCTGCCCCTATATAAGTTTTGCACCCACGTCACTTTCCCTGCGGGATCTATGTTGCTCGTCCCCTAGCTAAAGCGTTCCCTAAGTGTGTTCTCGCCCTACCGTGTACCAGACCTCTTGCTAGTTTTCCCGACTCCGAACCTCTGCCGCCTGCCCTGCCCCTTCCCTGCCTGGTCCAGGGACCACGAACCATTGGCCGCCTCCCTGACCTTCTGCCTGCCCACGACTACGTTTCCCCGGAACTACGCTTCTGTACCTCGCTGCACCTCGGCCGCCCCCGCAAGCAAGTCACTCAGGGGGACGACCTGGTAGCCTCACGCCGCAGCAAGTCATCCCGCTTTGCGGCGGTCTCTGGTGAAAACCGGGGCTACTTAGATTCCGTTCCCTGGCGTGGCTTAACTATCATCGCTTGCGGTGGTCCAGCGGATCCACTACCCAGCCACTACAGGGCCATTCAACTATTTCTGGGATTTGCCAATTATTATAGACAATTTATCCCACACTTCTCTACGCTGGTGGCTCTAACTAAGAAGAACGGCAATCCCAAATCCTGGCCCCCCAAAGCTCAAGAAGCCCCTTTAACCGTCTCAAATCGGCATTCACGTCTGCTCCGGTCTTGTCTCGCCCGACCCGAACCGCCCATTCAAATTTTGGAAGTGGATGCTTCCTCGGTGGGTGCCAGTGGGTGTCCTTCTGCAGAGATCCTCCTCGGGTTTAAACTGCATTACGTTGTGGATTTTTCTCAAAAAATTTCTCTCCTGCCGAGAAGAATTATACCATTGGTGATCGCGAATTACTGGCCATAAAGTTGCTCTAGAAGAGTGGCGTCACCTGCTGGAGGGGCTCGCAACCCTATTAACATCTTCACGACCATAAAAACCTCCCATATCTTCAGTCGGCTCAACGCCCGAATCTCCGGCAAGCCAGATGTTCGCTCTTTTTTGCCCGTTTTTTACTTCCTGCTACACTTTCAGCCAGCCGGAAGAACGTCAAAGCCGACGCCCTATCTCGTGCCTCGGATACGGTGGGGTCTTGAGTCTCCTCCCCCAGCACATAGTCCCTCCGGAACGGCTCATCGCGGCTGCCCCTGGATCTTCAACACTTGGGCCCCCGGGAAACATATGTGCGCCCTGCCTTGCGGCCTAGAATCCTGAAGTGGGGACATTGTTCCCGAACAAACTGGGCATCCAGGAGTCCATAAGTCCTACAGCTGGTCTCCCGTTACTACTGGTGGCCCACCCTTGCTCAAGATTGTCAGGGACTTTGTGCTGGCCTGCTCCTCCTGTGCCTGAAATTAAGGGTTCCTCGCCTCAAACCCGCGGGCCTTCTTCAGCCCCTCCCTGTGCCGGAAAAATACTGGACCCATTTCGCCATTTGGGCTTTGTCACAGATCTACCGCCCTCATCTGGAAACACGGTCATCTGGGTGGTGACCGATTTGTTTCTCCAAAATGGCTCACTTTATCCCTCTGCCTGGGTTACCCTCTGCCCCCCAGCTGGCCCAACATTTTTTCCATCATATTTTTTCCCCTTGCACCCGGGCTCCCTTTGCATATTGTCTCGACAGGGGAGTCCAGTTTATTTTCTAAATTTTGGGGGGCTCTGTGCTGCAGTTGCAGATTCAGCTGGATTTTTCTCTGCATACCACCCTCAAACTAACGGGCAGGTAGAGAGGGTTAACCAGGTGTTGGGTACCTACTTGCGGCACTTTGTGTCTGCTCGTCAGATAACTGGTCCGACTTCTCTCCTGGGCAAGTTTTTCCTATAACCTTTAGAGTCAGAATCCGCTGGGGCCTCCCCTTTTTTGTAGTTTTTGGGTTACATCCCCGCCTCCCTCTCCCTCTACTACTCCTCGTCTCTTGTCCCTTCCGTGGATGCCCAAGTAAAGGAAAAAAAAGGGGCTCTCTGGCAACTCACATGACAGGCCCTGCTACGAGCTTCTGCCCGCACCACACATCAGGCTGTATCATAGGCCCCCGTCCCTATTTGAGCCAGGTGATAGGGTTTGGTTATCCGCGAAGTACATCCGCTTTAAGGTGCCCAGTTACAATTTGGGGGTCCCAAATATTTGGGGCCCCTTTTGTGGTATTTTGGCGACTGAACCCAGTGTCCTATAAGCTCCGCTTGCCCCCAACTCTACGTATCCCGACCGCGTTTCACGTGTCCCTCCTCAAGCTGGTGGTGCTGAACCGCTTCTCCCGTAGATCTGTCTCTCTCCCTTTTCCTGTTGCTAAAACAGATAACTTCTTTGAGGTCAAGGAGGGGGCTGGGGGAGAGACGGTGAGGGGGAAGTGGTTCTTCCTTATTGATTGGAAGGGCTTTGGTCCTGAGGAGCGTTTGTGGGAACCTGAGGCCAATCTGTCCCCTGATCTCCTCTCTAAATTCCAAAGGAAGAGGGGGAGAGCTAAGTCTGCTTGCTTACGTTCCTGACCTTGCCTGTTTGCCGCCTGCCCTGACCTTCTGCCCGTCTCTGACCACGAACCTCTGCCGCCTGCCCTGACCTTCTGCCTGTCCCTGACTACGCCTCTTGATTACGATTCTGTACCACGCTGTACCCCGGCCGCCACCGCAAGCAAGTCACGTCAGGGGTAGCGACCTGATAGCCTCACGCCGCAGCAAGACTATTCCGCTTTGCGGCGGGCTCTGGTGAAAACCGGGGGCTACTTAGACTCCGCTCGCTGACGTGGCTTAACTACCATCGCTTGCGGTGGTCCAGCGAATCCACCTTCGCATTACACAAATCAGTGTCAGTAACAGGGGGAATTGTCCCAAAAAAATAATGCTGCAATATGTAAAATCAAATGTACTCCTTTAAAAAAGGAAAAGGACCAAAACTGTAACTTTACACCCAACCCTAAAACTTTATATTGCCTATATATGAATGTCCTTATGGAAAAGTAACAATTTATTTTAGCTCTAATGTTGCTATTAAAAATTAGACTTATTACATCTTTTTCCCAATACCCTGTTTCCTCGAAGATAAGACATCCCCGAAAATAAGACCTAGTGCATTTTTTTATGCAATTCAGAGTTTGGCTGCTTATGCTGATGTTTGTGATGAACTCACTACAGTATATTAATACATATTGATGTTTTGTTCAACAATAAAGGTGAATTCTTGTTCATGGCAAAATAAGACGTCCCCAGAAAATAAGTCTTAGCTCGTCTTTAGGAGCAAAAAATTAATATAAGACACTGTCCTTTTTTTGGTGAAACGGTATAATAAAGCAAAGTAATCTAAAAATAAAGCCTAATATCCTGAAAAAACAGTAGTGTAACAGCAAGAAAGTTGTATGGCATTCCAACCCATATGTTTTCTAAAGAAAATAGGAGTTAAGGGGGAAGGTGAGGTTGGTCAGGAACTGGTTACTGTTGATGCATAGCCAGAAGGTGTGCCATGTTCATGTCGCGAAGAGGACTTTTTGGTTTCCCTGGCCTCAGTGCAAGTAGGGCTAGAAATATTCCTTTATGTAGCCTTTCAGTATGGTGGTTCATAAGTGATGTTGGCACCTTGTCGCTTCTCATCTGCATGGACTACTGACAACTGAAAAGCAGAACTCTTGGGCCCCTTGCTTACAGGGAGTACTGCACTTGTGTCTATCCACTTAGATGCTGTAGTGTCAATTGACTGCAGCATTAAAGCGGTTAAATAGCCATCCTGCCTGCAATCTTGAGCCCACACCATCTGAGAACTGTACATTATTGTTTTGGTTTTTTTTCAAGCGCCCTTGGTTCCAGGGCGCTGTACATTTGGTTTTCATACATAACATAGGTCAAACAAGTCTAAAGGTGACATATTAATAACTAATAGCTGGTACAGAAGGAGAGAGGTCCGTGCCTGTGAGGACTCACAATCTACAGGCAAGGTGGAAAGAGCCATGAAATGAGGGGCAGACGTGTTTGTGGAGGTTGTAGTGACAGTGGGCTTATTGTAGGATGGAGGCTTCTGAAGAGATGGGTTTTCAGGTTGCTTTTGAGGCTGGTATGAGTGGGGGAGAATGTGATGTGTTGGGGCAGTCAGTTCCAGAGTATGGGGTAGCATGGGAGAAGTCTTGGAACATGTAGGTTAGATAAGGTTTGCTGGCCTTACACTGCTTGGCATACTATTTTGACTGCAGATGTTGCCAGAATGGTACAGGCTAGTAACTTTTATCTTGTGTTTTGAGTCATTCATCACATGCCCATCACCCAGACCCTGAAAAGAGGAGTCGGTATTGTGCAATGGAGCTTGGTCACTGGCAGTGGTTAATTTGTAAATGTTGAGTTTCATCAAACATTGCAAACTGTCCACTTAACAACCAAGTGGTGGAGTAGTTCACTTTTATCCCTTACTGTGAACTAAATGAACCTTTAAACATAAAGTGATAGAAATATATTGACAAAGTCCTTATTGAAGACTTTACATGGATCGTTCGTGGCAAATGTCCAAATGCTGCACTCAAAGAGAAGCTGATCCCTGCCGGGTGAATATCTATCTATCTATCGGACACATTTCTTTTATGAACATTGCAACTTTGCCATGACTGCATCAAACTGTCAAAGCGATGATGGCTCTAAAAAGTGATGGAAGGGCTGCAGCAGGTAACGGCTCTGTGAGCTGTAAAACTTTGAAGTCTGATCTCTTCATTGCATTGTTCCGCTGCACCTTTCTCGCTCCTTCACTCCATCATCTCTAGTGTCTATTCTATCAATTGCGGACTAGCATGCCTTGATGGACAGTTATATGGAGTGTGACATTTACTTTTGTAATTTTTGCTCTTGACCATTTCTTTCCTTTAATGATCTTTAGACTTCCATGTGGACTGCAGTATTGCAAATGCTGATCTGACTTGTGTATACAATGTAGATGCAGTTTTATGACAGTCTTCTCTGGGGTACAAGTCTTTACTCCTTTTTTGAGGTTTTAATTTAACGTGTAAAAAAGTTGGAAAATCCTGAACCAGATACATTCTGCATTTCAAAAAACAAAAAGGAATAAAAAAATACTTAGAATGAATGGAGCTAGTTTCCCAGTAATGGGAGTGGTTTTTTTTTTGGATCGTTAGAAACTATCAGGACCATGGACGTTGTTGCGAACGGCGCCGCAGCCCACAACTCGGGCTGGCCGACGGGCGCACTCGTACCCCTGCGTGCCGGTACTCACCCTCCTGCTCCCTGTGCTCTAGGGCGCGTGCACGCCGGCTCTGTGAAATTTAAAGGGCCAGCGCACCAGTAATTGGCTAATTACCGGGGGTTGTCTCTATATTACCTGGGCGCCTCCGCCCACTCCCTGCCGGATCTTTAGTGCCTTTGTCTATTGAGAAAGCGTTCCCAGTCGTCTTGTTCTGATCTTCCGTGTACCGTACCGTTTGCCTCCGTCTCCTGACCACGAACCTCTGCTGCCTGCCCAGACCTTCCTGCCTGTCCACGACCACGAACCATAGCCGCCTGTCCTGATCTTCTGCCTGTCCCCGACTACGAGCCTGCCATATGATTTTGTACCACGCTACACCGCGGCTGCCACCGCAAGCAAGTTGCGTCAGGGGAAGCGACCTGATAGACTCCCACCGCAGCAAGTCCATCCCGCTTTGCGGCGGGCTCTGGTGAAAACCGGGACCTACTTAGACTCTGCTCCCTGGCGTGGCTTACACCATCGCTTGCGGTGGTCCAGTGGATCCACTTCTATGTCTGGGACCATTACAGATGTAAGTATAGTCCTAGAGACTGCTATGGGGCACAGAAGATGAGGAGGGTTATTGTGTTTGCAAAAAATGTTGTTGTTTTTAGGGAACAAGTTGTTGGTGGTTTTAGCCCTCCCAGGGTTCCCTGATGTATGAGGCTATTATTTATACCCGCCAAGGTACCGCTGCCCAGTGTGGCGGACCTCTCTCGTGTGGTGGCCCAACAGTCTCAGCAACTGGCCCAGGAGGCGCAACAGCTGGATCAGTTGACCACCATGATGCAGCAGCTCGTCACTGCCCATCAGCAGCCTCCACCTCCTCCTGTGGCCGCTTCCGCTCCAGCGACGCCACTGACTCCATTGGGACCCAAGCTTCGTTTGTCGCTACCTGCCAAATTTGATGGCGACCCCAAGCTCTGCAGGGGATTCCTCACCCAGTGCACCATGCACATCGAGTTAATGGGGGACCAATTCCTGTCTGAATGTTCCAAGGTGGCGTTTGTGGTCAACCTGTTGTCCGGGAAGACCCTGGCCTGGGCTACACCTCTCTGGGACAGGAGCGATCCGGTGACTGCGGACCTGCAGGCCTTCCTCTCTGAATTCCGCAGTGTCTTCAAGGAGACAGCACGGGCATCTTCTGCGGAGACGGCACTCTTGAACCTGCGCCAGGGCGAAACCTCGGTCGGAGATTACGCAGTACAGTTTCGCACCCTGGCATCAGAGTTATCCTGGAATAACGCCGCACTGTGCGCCACCTTTAAGAAAGGCCTTTCCAGCAGGGTTAAGGATGCCCTTGCAGCAAGAGATTTGCCTTTCCTAATTAAGCGAAGAATCCACCTGGCTACCTGCATAGACGTGCGCTTCGCAGAGAGCAAGAAGCTTCGCCAAGATCGTGACCTGGCCCCGACCCCGCCGTCTACCACGCCCGGCCCCTGGTATTCCAGAGGCCTCCACTGCCGCTTCCTTTACCGTCTGGGGAAAAGCCCATCGGTGGACAGGCTTACAATTTTTGAACAAGAGTTATCCCTCGGGGGGTGCAGAAAAGCTGTGCCCGTACTGTGCCTTCCGACCCTTTTTGGGGGAGCCCCTTCGCCCCCAAGTCCGGGAAACGCCCGCACCAGGCCAATTTTTGGGGGGCATCCTAGGGGAAATCATTCTCCACGCCTTTATAGCCGGTGGGATCAGACGGGCCGGGACTTGATTCCGGCTCCTGCTTTCTTGGGTCCGGTTCCAAGGGAAATTTTTTCCCCCCGCCCTTGTCCTGTATAGCTTCCCGTGGTTTTATTTTGGGAAAAACGTGGTGATATCCTTGCACAGGGGAGCTCCTTTGGGGACCCCTTCATACAGGACCCAAGCGGGGGGACCTCCCCGGGGGCCTTGCAAAGGGGAAGCTCCCCCTACGTGTATTCGATCTTTCCCCCGTCCCGTTGGGGCTTCTTGGCTGCGCCTGCCCCTAAGCCAATTGGAAAAAACAGGGGATGTCTTACTGGGGGCCTACTCCCAACCTTTGCCTGGTGGACCCCGCCTGGGGCGCTCCCCTTCTTCCCCAAACGCCCCCCCAGGTCTTCCAGGTCTGCCCCGGAATACCGGGATTATGCGGATGTCTTTTTTTTAGAAGCAGGGAGACACTTTCCCCTCTGCCCCTACACTCCCCATTGACTTTCTTTTCCCTGAACCCGTCCCCCGGGGAGGGGTTTTCCCCCGTCGTGCCCCAGACCCAGACCATTCCCCACATTCGGGGAAAACCTTCCAAGGGGGTCATTGCAAATCCTCCTCTCCGGGGGCAGGATTTTTTTCTTTGTGCAAAAGAAAGTGGGGCCCTGCACTTGTACGAAATATCGTGGACTTTAAAATCACTGTGAAAAACCGCTATCCTTGCCCTTGTCACGAAAGTTGACCGCCGTGGAGCAAAAAATTTTCTCCAAATTTGCCTGCGAGGGGGCCTAAAAAGTCACCCATTCAAGAGGGGGATGGGAAAGA
>JAODAL010041659.1:0-35662 GCA_025379985.1 Phyllomedusa bahiana | reverse complement strand
TCCCCCCCCCCCCATCCACAGGGAACTACAATGCAAAAGTGATAACTTTTAGACTATATTTGCTCTGTTTCCTGACTGTAAACCCTTTCTGTCCAGGACAAAATATTGTGATCTTGTCGTGAAGGAGCTGATTTGGGACCAGAATGGTGTGCACCATTGCTCCTTACTGTACTAGATGTCGCGCCATGTTTGCCTCAGCTTCTAAAAACTTAAGACCAGGATCTGAATGATTTATGAACTCAGCTTCTATCAGCAGGAGTTGCCTGCTGTCTATGAGCACAATCCATAGTCCCTTAACAGCAAATTGACATACAGGTAGAAGTGTTAAAGTAAAAATTGTTAAGGGTTAAAGTGGTTTCAACCCATAGTCAGTGGGTGCTACAGTTATTTTAACTGTGATAACCGCTCTAAAAGGCTCCTTTAAAGCTTCATACATACAGTTGCATGTTCAGAGTTGTAATATGGAACCTATAGAAATAAATGAGCTCTGAATTTATATAAATTTATAAAGATTTTCTATCACTCCATATGAAAACAATTCTGTAGCGTTAAGCTCGGCTCCACATTGCAGAGTTATTATCGCTAGAAATTTTGGTAATATGGCAGAATGGATCTGAAGTATGATGCCATATGGAGGTAGCTTAGGGCAGCACATAATCCATGCAGCTCCTTAACCCCTTAAACTGAACGCCTGAAAAGTACTTAATAAGCAGAACATTTTTTTAGTTTTTGCTTCCTTGTGTTTCACAGTTTTTAACTTTTTTATTTTTTAAATTGTTTGCAGTTGTATGAGGCCTTGTTTTATTCAAGACAAGTTGTACTTTATGCGGGAATAGTTTAAGTTCACTTATACATAATTGCAGAATTCTTTTTCAAATTTTTACATTTTTTTTACACCATTCACATTTCACACTTAATAACTTGTTGGATTAATTCTACAGGTTATTATGGTCATGTGGATACCTAATATGTGTAGGTTTTTTGTGTGTGTATGTATGCACAATTATTTTTTATTAAATATTTATTTTGATTTTATTATTTATTTTTTTTCCTTTTTATTACACTTTTTATGTGTTTTACTTTTTTTCCCTTTTTTTTCCCCGCTCCACTTAGTAATGTATTAGCATATGCATATATGCTAATACATTATAATCTGTGTCAGTCTGACACAGGCAGTGATCAGGACCGCTAACAGGCTGCCCTGATCGCTGGTTTCTTACACAGACAGCACTGGGGCTACTCTAGGTCCCCAGGGCTGACTGTGCAGCCGGTCCCCGGGCTCTGTTGAGTCACTGGGTGTTCTGATCACCCGACAGAGCAGGGAAACCCTTTGATTGCGCTGCGGTGCCGATCCGCGGCAATCAAAGGGTTAAAGCATCAGGGAGTGGAGGTGCTTGCAGGAGCTGCGGTGGGATCAGGGCTGTGTAGTACAGCCCCGATCTGGGCGCCGCAAACTCCGATGTCAGCAGCGACGTCAAAAGACGTCACTGCAGACGAACGACCTGAAATGTCAAAAGACAGTGGGCGGTCGTTAAGTAGTTAAAGGACCACGGCAGTTATTTTTCTCCATAATACATTAGACAATGCTTTTTAATGTCTGTATTCCAAATAGTTTAGCTTATTTGCAGCTGAATACAGGAATTCTGACTGATGCAACAGTGTTTTGTTTGGTCATGTGACCTGCACTCTGATTGGCTGAAAGACACTGTGCTGTTGATGCTAACAGAATGTCAGTGTCTCTATGCATTCATATGAGACTAACTTTAAACCTCCCACAGAAAGGCATAGAGAGATTCGTGCTGTATGTTTCAGCTACTCACAGTGCATGTCACATGACCCAGTTGCAGCAGTGAGTAATCCTACATCCAACTGCAGGTAAGCAAAATTATGAGCTACTACTGTGCACCAACAAGAACTGTCTAATGATCTAAGGGGAAAAAACCCAAAGTGGCCTTTAATACAGAGATGGCAAAGTCTCTAAGTGACACCGTAGAGCCCTGTTGTGTGCACAAGGCATAACAAGATGTCTAAGCTGAACTCTAGAGCTTCTAATGATCTCCATGGAATGCCAAACAGACAATAATTTACTGATTATGTAAGTAGCAAAGTAGTTCAAATAACAAAATTGCAGGTAATCAGTCTCAAATGAAATCACAATGACTTACTGGCAAAAGATGCAATGCACTACAGTTATAAAAGAAATATGTCAGAGGTAGGTGGGAAATCATTACTTCTTGGCAGAGTCACCAATTACGACCCTCGCATCTGTGTCAAGATGATTCATCAGCGGCATATGAAGCTACTTTGTATTAAATCATAAGTCCTTTAATACACTGCATGAAGCCCAGTGACAATATTAACTATTAGCACAGCCTCCCCTATTGTCCTGCTCTACTCAGCATACATAAGTGAGTATACTCATAAGGTTCTTGTAGATACCTCTTAGTAAATTAAGCTATTTTCTGTTCTGCGCACATTAATCTTTCCAAGGTAGTGCTACCAATACCCTGGACATATTGGGTTTCATATACAGATTTATTGACGATGAAAGAGCGAATTAAGTCTGCTGTAAAAACATATGAAACAGTTCTTTGCTTTGATCTCAGCCACATATCACACAGTGTCAGAAGCTCTCCTGGTAAATTGTAATGTTAATAGAGCAGCAGCATAAAAGCCATGTTTTGTGGTCATTCATCTACATTTACATCCCATAATACCTCTGATTTATAGCAATGCGGCCAGTGGGTATTCAGCGTTAGGTCATGTAACATTAACACTCTCTACTAGAGATTTAATGAAAAGGAAAAGCATAGCATGAGACATGATTTACAGAAGACTGGATTACAGCAACATGTTATTGTAATAAATGTGCAGATTGGCCATTGAATCGTTAAAACAATTTAAATAAACCCATTTCTGCTTGTGGCTATTTCATAGATATACCTCAGTGTAATTACATTAAACCTTTCCCGACACTTGACGTACATTTATGTCATGATTTCGGGGTGGAAGTATGGAGCAGGATCACTCTGTCGGCTCCGTATGTGGCAGGTAAGGGCTGTCACAGCAGGACCTGCTCCAATCAGGACCTTTTAACCCCTTAAATGCCATGTTTAACATGACCATGGGATCTAAGGGGGGCTCCAGCTCCTCACCACAAACACTTTCTACCCGCTATGAGATCACAGGAGGCGGCTGCCAGGGGACTAATGAATGCCTCTATAGCTGCCATCTTACTACGCCATAACAGATTGTCATAGGAGGGTCATTACTTTATTCTGTTCTGTAATATATTACTATTGTAGAAGAGTGTACCGTATGTAAAAGACGGTGTGTGGTGCATATTACACTAAACACAGAATAAATATTATAAATTCTGACTAGAAGCCACCAGGCCTGGTTTATTGAGGGTGGGGTTACAGGTCATCTCCAACTGTGACTTTTGACATGGAGCCTGGCGTTTTATCTACTTCAAAGGATGGACAGATTAGGGTCTGTCTACCCAACCTTAACATTCCCTAATCACATTATAATGGTTTAATCAAAGGACATATACAAATAGGTATTCCTGTTCCTTCTCCCTTATCACCTAACTGTCCAGTCAGGAACAACAGATTACCCCAATGAATTGATGGGCAGCTCAGAAATCTGAACCAAGGTTTGATACTATGAAAAATGACTGCAATAGAAAAAACTTGTTCACAGTGTGAGGTTCAGCCATCCCCTGAGCTGTGTTCCAATGTCTCCCTTGCCCCAAGAACCATGAAATCCCCTAAATTGTAAGTGTTAAAGGGGTTTTGCCATGAAGTGACTTACCTTACCTGTTATCTTGCTCAGACAGGATATAAACAAATCATGCTGAGTCATGAACCGCTGCAAGGGGTAGAGAGAGGAGGCCCCCAGCAGAGCAAGCAGAGCGAGAAAGCAAGGGAGCATCTGCAATGTTTAGAGGAAGAGTGAAGAAATCAGGCGATACCTTTTAGAGGCTAACTGAGTATATTTGATGGTGAGCTTTCGAGAGAACTAGCTCCCTTCTTCAGACATGGTGTTATACAAGAAACTGAAAATTCACAGACTTTTTATACACAAAAGACCCGGACCTTCAAAGAATCTTAGAATTCTTAACAATAACAAAATGCAATATAAGCAGAAAGTCATTTACAGCAGGTCAAGCAGTCAACTATCTGGAAACTTGTGAGGCATGATGGAGGGGTCAGTATTTCTGCGTCTTATCTAGCAGCCATCAGGCCGTGATTTGTGACCATCACAGTTCACACATAGTTTGACATAAAGCTGGTTTTAGAAGATGTCGCTGTTGAGTTGTGCAAGTTTCTTAAGCCGGTTTTTCAATTCCATTCTTGAGCGGTACATTGTGGTATCTTCCAAATTGCTAGTAGTATGATGTTGTACCGTGTTAGCCATAGAAAGTAGTAGAAGAGTGAAGAAATCAGGCGATACCTTTTAGAGGCTAACTGAGTATATTTGATGGTGAGCTTTCGAGAGAACTAGCTCCCTTCTTTCAATTTCTTGTATAACATCATGTCTGAAGAAGGGAGCTAGTTCTCTCGAAAGCTCACCATCAAATATACTCAGTTAGCCTCTAAAAGGTATCGCCTGATTTCTTCACTCTTCTACTACTTTCTATGGCTAACACAGTACAACATCATACTACTCTGCAATGTTTAGAAAGATTTCCATTACAACAGTGGATTCTCTGTACAGCAGAGAGACTCATACACTGCACTTTCTCCACAGTCCCTTCAAAGCTCATTCATCTTCCCTGTCATCAGATAAGAAGTGCATACACGCAAGCGTGCCCAGGTCAGCTCCTCCCTCCTGTTAGCTCTAGCTGGTCGTGTCTAATGCAAACTTTTAAATAACTAAGGGCTTGTAAAGAAAGCTGTAGCTCTCAGAGGCTTCACTTTTTATAATCACATATATTTAGAAAAGTGATTAAATACCCATTTTGGAGGAGCCCACATCAACATTACATCGTGGCAAAACCCTTTTAAGCATTTTTTTTAAATTTCTCCTTTTTATTTTTTAACTGTTTTTGCATCTATCTATTCATCCTATTTTATCCTAAGTGTTGAATTCTCTGTAGGCACTGTACCTTTTTTTCTATTAAAGCTTAAAACTTCTATAAGTTTGGTCCTTGTATGCTCTAAGAATCCATAACTTTTGGTTCAGTGTTTTAACCCTGTGAGTGACGGCGTTTGTGGATGAAGGATATCCTTTCCCTCAAATGTTGGAAAAGTGGTGGCAGAGTGTGTTTTGGGGTGCATGAACTGTGTTGAGGTATGATTTATGCTCAATTTGCTACCTGAGTGGAAGTGTGTTCTCCATTCTGTTCTATGGTAGTTACCAGTACAGGGGAGCACTGTGTTCTCCATTCTGTTCTATGGGAGTTCTCCGTACAGGGGAGTTCTGTGTTATCTCCATTATGTTCTATGGGAGTTCTCTGTACAGGGGAATCTGTGTTCTCCATTTTGTTCTATAGGAGTTCCCAGTACAGGAAAGCACTGTGTTCTCCATTATTTTCTATGGGAGTTCCCAGTGCAGGGGAACGCTGTCTTCTCCATTCTGCTTTATGAGAGTTCCCAGTACATGGGAGTGCTATGTTCTCTCCATTCTGTTCTATGGGAGTTCTCCGTACAGGGGAAGCTGTGTTCTCCATTCTGTTCTATAGGAGTTCCCAGAACAGGAAAGCACCGTGTTCTCCATTATGTTCTATGGGAGTTCCCAGCACAGGAGAACGCTGTCTTCTCCTTTATGGGAGTTCCCAGTACAGGGGAGTGCTATGTTCTCTCCATTCTGTTCTATGGGAGTTCCCAGTACAGGGGAGCGCTGTGTTCTGCATAGATTAACCCCTTGCAGTGGCACCAACATCACATACTGGTAAATGTGTATGTGACAGTATACAAACAATTGTGCCTTCTAGAGTTCAAGTACCCTAGAGGTAATAAAAGTACAAGTAAAAAAGAAGAAAAGTTTAAAAATACAAATAAATATAAAAAGTTCAAAACTTTAAGTTTAAGTTAAAAATAACACCGCATCTGTTAAATTCTGATATATTAAAATATAATATTATTAATCCGAATAAAAAAACAAAAATAAAATTGCATATTTTTAGTCACTTTGCATTCCCAAAAAAATAACATAAAAAGTGGTCAAAAAGTTGCAAGCATCCCAGAATGGAAGCAATAAAACTACACTTCAGGACACACAAAAAACAAGCCCTCACTGTAGGTTCATAATTGGAAATTTTTTTTTAAAGTAGAGAAACATAATGAAAGTGTTGCAAACGACGCCGCTGCCCGCAACTCGGGCTGCAGGCGTCGTCGCAACTCTGCCCCTGCCTCCGCTACCGGGACGAGTGCCGCCACTGCATGGGTGTCGGGCGACGGGCGCACTGGTCCCCCTGCGTGCCAGTACTCACCTGGTCGCGCTCCTGTGTCCCTGCAGCCTCCTGCTGCCCGGCGCGCGTGTCCCCGTGCTCTAGGGCGCGCGCGCGTCGCTCTGTGAATTTAAAGGGCCAGTGAAACGGAAATTTGGCTAATTCCCGGGGCACTGCCTCTATATTATCGGGGCGCTTCCGCCCACTCCCTGCCGGATCTTTAGTGCCTTGCCTATTGAGAAAGCGTTCCCAGTTGTTTAGTTCTGATCTACCGTGTACCGTACCATTTGCTTCCGTCTCCTGACCACGAATCTCTGCCACCTGCCCTGACCTTTTGCCTGTCCACGACCACGAACCATAGCCACCTGTCCTGACCTTCTGCCTGTCCCTGACTATGAGCCTGTCTTACGATTTTGTACTACGCAACACCTCGGCTGCCTCCGCAAGCAAGTCACGTCAGGGGAAGCGACCTGGTAGACTCCCTCCGCAGCAAATCCATGCCACTTTGTGGCGGGCTCTGGTGAAAACTGGGACCTACTTAGACTCTGCTCCCTGGCGTGGCTTACACCATCGCTTGCGGGGGTCCAGTGGATCCACTTCTACGTCCGGGACCGTGACAGTAAGATCCGGCCATGGATCCTGCCAAGATACCGCTGCCCAGTGTGGCGGACCTCTCTCGCGTGGTGGCCCAGCAGTCTCAACAAGTGGCCCAGCAGGCGCAACAGCTGGATCAGTTGACCACTATGATGCAGCAGCTCGTTACTACCCAGCAGCAGCCTTCACCTCCTCCCGTGGCCGCCTCCGCTCCAGCGACGCCACTGACTCCATTGGGACCCAAGCTTCGTTTGTCGCTGCCTGCCAAATTTGATGGCGACCCCAAGCTCTGCAGGGGATTCCTCACCCAGTGCATCATGCACATCGAGTTAATTGGGGACCAATTCCTGTCTGAACGTTCCAAGGTGGCGTTTGTGGTCAGCCTGTTGTCCGGGAAGGCCGTCGCCTGGGCTACACCTCTCTGGGACAGGAGCGATCCGGTGACTGCGGACCTGCCTGCCTTCCTCTCTAAATTCCGCAGTGTCTTCGATGAGCCAGCACAGGCATCATCTGCGGAGACGGCACTCTTGAACCTGCGCCAGGGCAAAACCTCGGTCGGAGATTACGCAGTACAGTTTCGCACCCTGGCATCAGAGCTGTTCTGGAATAACGCCGCACTGTGCGCCACCTTTTAGAAAGGCATTTCCAGCAGGGTTAAGGACGCCCTTGCAGCAAGAGATTTGCCATCCTCTTTAAGCGAATTAATCCACCTGGCCACCCGCATAGACGTGCGCTTCGCAGAGAGGCAAGAAGAGCTGCGCCAAGATCGTGACCTGGCGCGACCCCGCCGTCTGCCACGCCTGGGTCCGGTATTCCAGAGGCCTCCACTGCCGATTCCTTTACCATCTTCGGAAGAGCCCATGCAGGTGGATCAGGCTCATATCTCTGAACAAGAGTTTTCCCGTGGGCGGGCAGAAAAGCTGTGCCTGTACTGCGCCAGTCTGGATAATTTTCAGAGGAGCTGTCCGCTTCGCCCCCAACGTCCGGGAAACGCCCGCACCTAGGCCATGTTGGGGAGGCATCCCTAAGTGAGAATTCTTCCTCTCCGTGCCTGACTATGCCGGTGGAGATCAGGACTGACTCAGGACTTATATTCCAGGCCCCTGCGTTCCTGGACTCCGATTCCGCCGGGAATTTTATCCATGCCGCCCTTGTATCCCAGTATCAGCTTCCAGTGGATAGACTGGAGAAGCCGTTGGTGATATCCTCGGTCACAGGGGAGCTTCTTGAAGACGCCATTCAATACAGGACCAAGCCGGTGACCCTCCACGTGGGCGTCTTGCACAAGGAGAAGATCTCCCTCTACGTGCTGTCTCGATCTTCCTCAGTGATCCTGTTAGGGCTTCCGTGACTGCAGCGCCATGCCACTACGCTTAATTGGAAGACAGGCGAGGTCGTGCGCTGGGGTCCTGACTGCCGGAACCTTTGCCTGGTGGCACCCCCCCAGTGCGCTCCGTTCCTTCCCAACCATCCTCCAGGCCTCTGCCAGGTCTGCCCACGGAATACCGGGATTATGCGGACGTCTTCTCAGAGAAGCAGGCCGAGACCCTTCCGCCTCATCGCCCTTACGACTGCCCGATTGATTTGCTACTGGGAACCAGTCCTCCAAGGGGCAGGGTCTACCCGCTGTCGGTACCGGAGACCCAGGTCATGTCGACCTACATTCGGGAAAAATTTCAGAAGGGCTTTATACGCAAATCCTCCTCTCCGGTGGGAGCAGGATTTTTCTTTGTGCAGAAGAAAGGTGGCTCCCTACAGCCCTGTATCGACTATCGGGGCCTTAACAAAATCACTGAAAAATCGCTACCCCGTGCCATTGAGCACTGAACTGTTTGAGCTGCTTCGTGGGGCAAAGATTTTTTCCAAGTTTGACCGGCGAGGGGCCTAAAATCTCATCGGCATTCGTGAGGGGGATGAGTGGAAGACTGCTTATAACACACGGGATGGTCACTTGGAGTACCTCGTCATGCCCTTCGGTCTGTGCAATGCCCGAGCAGTCTTCTAAGAATTTGTAAATGATATCTTCCAGGATCTCCTCTACACTTGTGTCATGGTCTAGCTAGACGACATTCTGGTGTTTTCTGCTGATTTGGAGACTCATCGCTCCCATGCCCGCCTGGTGGAGCGGCTATGTGCCAACCACCTCTACGCTAAATTAGAGAAATGTCTCTTCCACCAGACCAGTCTCCCGTTCCTTGGTTACGTAATCTCGGACCGTGGGTTACTGATGGATCCTGCCAAGTTGTCGGCCGTTTTGCAGGGGCCTCGGCCGGTGGGTCTACGAGCCATACAACGCTTCCTGGGCTTCTCGAATTACTATCATCAGTTTATTCTGCACTATTCTACTTTGGTGGCGCCTATCATTGCACTTACCAAGAAGAACACCAACCCTAGGCAGTGGCCGCCAGAGGCCGAAAAGGCGTTTGTTCAGCTTAAGGCAGCCTTCGCCTCCGCGCCCGTCCTGACCAGACCTGATACCGAGAAGCCATTCTTTCCGGAGGTGGATGCCTCCTCGGTCGGGGCTGGTGCAATTCTGACGCAGAGGGGACCTAAAGGCAAGATGGTCACCTGTGCCATTTTCTCCAAAACCTTCTCCCCTGCGGAGAAAAATTACACCATCGGGACCCGGGAGTTGCTGGCTATCAAACTGGCCTTAGAGGAGTGGCGTTATCTTCTGGATGGTGCATGCTATCCCATCACCATTTACTCCGACCATAAAAATCTTCAATACCTCCAATCGGCCCAACGCCTCAACCCACCTCAAGCCAGGTGGTCCCTCTTCTTCTCCCGCTTTGACTTACAGATACATTTTCGGCCAGCAGAGAAGAACATCAGGGCCGATGCACTCTCCCGTGTCTCTGATGTGTTGGAGGAGTAGGGCGTGCCCCAGCATATAATTTCCCCCGATCGCCTGATCTCTGCGGCTCCGGTGGATCTTCGAAAGTTGCCTCCAGGGAAGACCTACGTCTATCCTGCGCTCCGGAGGAGAATTTTGAAATGGGGACACTGTTCTTTAGTGGCCGGTCACCCTGGAGCACGCAAATCGTTCCTCCTAATCTCTCGTTTTTACTGGTGGCCGGAGCTTGCGAGGGACATCAAGGATTTTGTGAAGTCCTGCGTTACTTGTGCTCGTAACAAGACTCCTCGCCACAAACTCGCGGGTTTGCTCCAGCCTCTGCCCATCCTTAGGGCCCCTTGGACTCATGTGGCGATGGATTTCGTCACGGATCTGCCTCTCTTCTCGGGCAACACGGTCATCTGGGTGGTCGCGGACCGTTTTTCAAAGATGGCGCACTTTATCCCGTTGCCAGGGCTACCATCTGCCCCCCAGTTGGCCAGACAGTTTTTTTCTCCACATCTTCCATCTACACAGACTACCCCAGCATATTGTCTCGGATCGGGGGGGTCCAATTTGTGTCGAGGTTTTGGCGGGCTCTCTGCTCTCGGTTGCAGGTGAACCTAGATTTCTCCTCTGCCTACCACCCCCAGATGAACAGCCAAGTGGAGAGAATCAATCAGATGCTGGGGGGCTATTTGCGGCACTTTATCTCGGCTCGACAGGATGACTGGGCCAGCTTACTTCCTTGGGCAGAGTTTTCCTATAACTCCCTGGAGTCGGAATCCTCTGGTACCTCTCCATTTTTCATTGTGTATGGCCAGCATCCCCGCCCTCTGTTACCATTGTCTTCTCCGTCTGAGGTGCCGGCAGCGGATACTTTTGCCCGAGATATGGTGTCCATTTGGAAACAGATGCGCCAGTCTCTGCAGCATGCGTCCGCACGCATGAAGGTCCAAGCGGACAAAAATAGAAGACCCTCCCCAGTGTATTCTCCTGGCGACAAGGTGTGGCTATCAGCCAGATATATCAGGCTCAAGATCCCCTCGTACAAATTGGGTCCCCGGTACGTAGGACCATTTGAAGTACTCAGTCGCATCAACCCGGCTGCCTATAAACTCCGGCTCCCACCCACAATGCGTATTCCCAACTCCTTCCATGTCTCCTTGTTGAAACCCGTGGTCCTGAACCGCTTTTCCCAGAGGAGCACTCCTCCGTCTTCCGAAGCGGAGTCCACCAACATCTTCACTGTAAATGGGATCCTGGATATGAAGACCATCAGGGGAAAGCGGCATTTCCTTATCGACTGGAAGGAGTTTGGTCCTGAAGAAAGATCTTGGGATCCGGAGGACAACATCCTGGACCGTGAGTTGCTGCAGAAATTCCTCCAGGCCAGGAAGAAGGGGAGAGATAAGGGGGAGGGCACTGTTGCGAACAGCGCCGCAGCCCGCAACTCGGTCTCCGGGCACCGTCGCGCCTCTGCCCCTGCCTCCGCTACCGGGACGAGTGCCGCAGCTGCCCAGGTGTTGGGCGACGGGCGCACTCGTCCCTCTGCCAGTACTCACCTGGCCGCGCTCCTGTGTCCCTGCAGCCTCCGGCTGCCTGGCGTGCGCGTCCCTGTGCGCTAGGGCGCGCACGCGCCGGCGCTGTGACATTTATAGGGCCAGTGCACCGGTAATTGGCTAATTGCCGGGCACTGCCTCTATATTTGGTGGGCGCTTCCGCCGACTCCCTGCCGGATCTTTAGTGCCTTGCCTACTGAGAAAGCATTCCCAGTTGTCTAGTTCTGATCTACCATGCACCGTACCATTTGCCATGTACCGACCACGAACCATAGCCGCCTGTCCTGACCTTCTGCCTGTCCCCGACTACGAGCTTGTCTTACGATTTTGTACCACGCAACACCTCGGCTGCCTCCACAAGCAAGTCACGTCATGGGTAGCGACCTGGTAGACTCCCGCCACAGCAAGTCCATCCCGCTTTGCGGCGGGCTCTGGTGAAAACTGGGACCTACTTAGACTCCGCTCCCTGGAGTGGCTTACACCATCGCTTGCGGGGATTCAGTGGATCCACTTCTACGTCCGGGACCGTGACAGAAAGCTTTATGTCATATACACTGTACAGTGAACTCCCTAAAAACAACTCCCCCAACATGGTGCAATTACAATTTTTTTTATGTTCACCACACAAAGAATTATTTTTTGGTTTCTCTTACATGCTGTAGTAAATGGCACCATTAAAAAAATACAATTTGTCCTGTAAAAAACAAGCCTTCCTATGTATATGTTATGGTTTGTTGGAGGTGGAGAGGAAAAAAATAAATATAACAAAAACAAAAAACGCTGCGGTAGGAAGGGGTTAAAGATAATTGCTTGCTCAATTAAATAGTTGCCTAAATGGTATTATTTAGGATTAACTTTCTCTTTAGCATTGTCCAGTAGTGGTCAATGTTAGCAAATATAAAGCAGATTTTTTTAATATTTTGTTTTAAGCTGTTAGCTCCTATGTAATTGACCTCTTCCTATCTGGATATGGCAGCTTCTAAACTCTGCAGCCACGGCTTAGCCAATACATGCCCTCCTCTCCCTATATATTGTATGACATAAGAGTCCATCTAATCAATATGAACTGTAACAGAAGCCATGTAATTGATTCACTCTGAGTAAAAGTATTTGGGGGAAGGTGGCAGGGTCCAGATGAGCCGTGGCCACAATGTTTGAAAACAGAAACAGCAAGGGAAGGCTCCAACCACATACAGAAATCATTTTAGTAATATGCCAATTTATGACTATTGTTAAAACTAATGATAATCCCAATTTATTTACATACTAAGAAATTGAAGATACCACATTGTTATACACTGCCTTGCCGAAAAGACTGTGTAAGTAGATGAGGATCCTAGTGGTGACCACCATACTGGGAGGAGGTGGCTTAGAAAAGAAGCAGACTCAACTACTTAACAATTTAGACTTACTTACATGAGGCATGTATGCTTCATGGTTGCTCAACAACAAAGGAACAGTTCAGCACACTAAAAGGACCGCCTTGAATGTTTTTTTCATAAACTGCTTGGCAATGCAGCAATGTACCAAAGTCTTTGTGCAATTATAGTTGTGTGTAAACTTTTAACTTTGAATGATCATGCTAAACCACTACATAACTGTTGTTATCTTAGATCGAGAATCTGCTGCTTTCTGTTTCCTCTTCTTCTTCCAGGAGTGTGGTTAGACTACTACATTCACTCGCCAGCTTTCACTATGAGTCCTAGAACTTAATATGTTTGGGACATAGAACATTTTAGACATTGGATTATAGATGAAGAGAGTATAGGATTCATACTGCTGTTGCAATCCTGTAGTTTGTACGCAGTGGGGGATGCAGTATTTACTTCTAAAGATAATGTTAAGTGTGTGTTGCACTAAGGTCGCCTGACTAAATAGAAGAAAATTCACGGGCGACAGCAGGATTGAATAAACAGACAAAACAGTAATTGTTTAAATGTCTATGCTCTTTATGTGAAGCCTTTATCATACAGCCCAAAAAAGCAGAGTCAAAGAGGCACAGTTACTAGTTACAGCAGTTGGTCAGGTTGCCAGTTTTGGGTAAAGCATTAACTAGCTCTTGAGTCTTGGACTGGTGGTGCTCTAGCTGCTTGACTCTTGTCACTCAAGTATGCACTCAATATCTATAACGGTATGTTCACACGGCGTGTTGACTCCATGTTTGGATACGTTATTAGATGCGTGTTTGGATTTGTCTATTGGATCATAAACGGACGCAGACACACATCTAACAAATAGCAGTGTGTTGCATCTTTCGGATCATCTTTCAGATCAAGAATTGACATGTCAATTCTTGATCTGAAAGACGTAGCAGGACCCTTATTTAAAACTATAGTGTGCGATCCTGCTTCACCAAAACACATCCAACATGTATCCAACAAGCAGGTGCGTGTTTGGATGCGTTTTGGCTGAAGCAGGATCACACCCTATAGTTTTTAATAGGGGTCCTGCTACGTCTTTCAGATTAAGAATTGACATTTGGTTCCGATCGACACTGTGTTTTTGGATGCAATTTTCAGATCCAAAATTGGATCCAAAAACACAGTGTGAAAATACCCTAACTCTTACTGCCCACACACATGCAGATCCTGCCCAGTTATAGAGTCTAACCCATGTGGCATCCAGTTACATTCACAGATTATACTCACCGGTTAGCAGGGGTAGTCACTTTAAAGATATCTTGTCAGGTGGTTTATGCTACTGTATCTGAGAGCAGGATATGTATATGTATACATACATATGTACACACACGCACACATATATATATATATATATATTGTAAGGCCGCAGCTGGGACGGTCTACAAGGGAGTATATATCCCAGCCAGGTTCTGGACATATGTCTGGGGAGTCCAGGACGCATGCCACCAAGATAAGGAGCCTTGGTGGAGTGAAAGGCCGTTCGTAAATAGATGTCGACAGTACAGACTGTTAGTATGGCTACCAACCATTCCCGGGTTGGCCTTTCATTGGGAGTAAGCATAGAGCAGGGTGGGTGTTTACTCCACATGGCTCCACTCCGGGATTTCCTGGCTGTATAAAAGGTCAGTAGGTAGGCTGACTGGGCGTCGGCTTTACCTCCAGTCTACCTTCTGGGCTGGAGATGTTCACACTGGGGGAAGCTAGTGTAGGACCAACAAGGTGATAGTGAGGGAACTACACCATTGTTAGTAAGCGCTCAGACGAGCAAGTATTTTGTTTATGATTTGCTGTGCATGTTTGCCATCTGTTTTGTTCTGGTTATGAAATAAATCCACGGAGCCAAGCAACCGTTTATACCTGACTTCTGCCTCTGTCTCATGCCTGAAAGACTCATGCGGTGATCCCAGAGCTGTGCAAGCTCACATATGGTGGAGGATGCTATGGGCATTTTAAAGAGACAATTCTCTAAAAGAGACAGGCAGCGAAAAGGGGGTTTCCAATTATGCCCGTGGATTAAGCAGAAACAGTGCAACCAGCGGGGGAACCTAAAATGGATAGTGGTGAAGCGCTAAGCAGGCAAACACCAACCTCCAGTAATGGCTCCCACCCACAAAAGGGGCCCAGGGAACCCGTGGGCTCAAGCAGGACCAACCCCTTTGATCGAGACACACAGGCAGCCCTTAAAGAGCAACAAAGGTAAACTGGTCACAGCAGCACTCCAGGTCCTGACTAAAAGACCAGTGGGGGCAGAAGGGTGGGCCCTCCACCCCCCGTCAAGTGGTTCTGCAAGTTTCGTAAAATGACCCCAGATGAGACGTGGAGGATTCTTGGCACCTTTGAGAGGATCGCCAAGAGAGAGTACCCGTGGACCAGGGGGGCCCCGAGTCCTGGCCCCCTTTCTTTCCGGCGACCAAAAAAGGCCCTCTTCGACCTGAGAGCTGAGACCCCAAGGACTACACGCGGCTGAAGGGGAGATCTTAGCCCACTAGATTTTTCTTGGTGGCCGGGCCCAGAGAGTTCACGCTGGGGTTCGATCCCGCAAAGCCAGCTGGGTCACAGTGTTTACATCTTCCACCTACCACAGTGGCTGCAGCCCCAACGTCTTACAGCTGTCCAGGGGAGGAGGGGTTCTGGGGACGCTTAGGCCCCCCTACCCGTGGGGATCCAGGGGGTGAGTGGGGTACCCCCCCCCAAAAAAGCCGGACGAGTTGTCTCCATTGTGGAGCGTTATATGCCCCCGAGGATTTTCCCCCAAGGACTGCACCCCAAAAGGGGCCCCTAAGGTCATGAGGGAGGGGACCCCGGCGGGGTGAAAGGGGGAAGGTTGAAACCCCCAAAGGGAAAACCCCTTTGCCCAGAGGCCGGGGCCCCATCATCTCTGGCGATGCGATGGACTCTGAAATCCCCGCACAGTGTCCTACTTTGGGGAACCCATGGAGTGGTACAAGGCGTCGTCTTTTTTGAAGGCCATCAACACCAGCACATTAACTGGGGGAAATCGGGGTTGACCATTAAAATCAAGGACACCCGTACAAGCCCTCATGGACTCCGGAAAATTTGGTGCCCCTGGTGCAGGCAGGTGGTGGGCGCAGACCAACCCCAGCACGCCGTATGGGGGGATCGTTACAGGGACCCAGGGTTACCAACCGCGGTACTCACCCAAGCCCCCCTGCGGGCCAAAACATGAGGGGGCTGCTTTTAGCTTCCCCCACGGTGTGTCTAGGCTGTGATTTCCCCTTGTTCTGGCATTTTGGGGGGAAAAAAAAAAGTGTGCGCTATCTGTGGAAAAGGGTAAGTGTCTGCACAGGTCCTTTGGAGCCCGAGGGGTTTCCTTGCCCACTGGCTGGGGACCCGGGGAAAGTCCCCCCTGAGGCGAGTTCCCCCCTTGCCAGTACCCGGGGGGAAAAACTTTGGCACGGAGCGCTGAGGGACCCAAACTTGGAGCATCCTGGAAAAGGTGAAGGTAATAGATGGGAAGCCCCAGGGAACCAGGCGAGAGTTTGTTTACCCATTTTGGGGTCAACAACAATATGTTGTACCGGGAAAAAAAAGCCCCCAACCAAGGGGTAGAGCAGTTGATTTTTCCAGGGGTCAATGTCCGCCGGGTTTTGAGCTACCCCACCCCTATGTTTTTTGGGGGGACATTGGGGGTGGAGAAGCCCCGGGGAGAGAGGGAGCTAATTTTTTTACGGGCCCAGGATTTACGGGAATTGGGGAAAATACTGCAGCCCTGCCCGGAGTGTCAAGATAACGCCCCTGGCCCCATTTTCGGGGGGCCCCCCCTAACCCCTTGCCAATAATGAGGTCCCCTTGAGAGGATCGGCATGGCCCTGGTAGTGTCGCTCCCTAAGGCCGGGACAAGCACTTTAGTGGTCCTCGAACGCCCTCCTACCCGGGGACCCCCCCCATTCCCTTAGGAAAACACCTCCTCCAAAGGAATAGCTAAGGAACTTTTCCAAATGTTCACCCCCCCCAGGGTATCCAAAGGGAGATACTAAAAACCCGGGCCCCCCCTTTATGTCCAAGGTGACCAAGGAACTCTGCCCCTATTTAACTTACACATCCCCGTACCTCAAATATCACCCCCAGACCGATGGTCTGGTAAAAGATTAAATAAAACCCTAAAAGCGATGTCAAAGGGGGTAGATAAGGTGGGAGGATTGGGACCGTCCCCTACCTACCTCATGTTCTAAAAGGGGGAAGGTCCCGTAGGCCTCCACGAATTTCACCCTTCGAGCTCCTGTAGGGGTAGAATCCAGGGGGGCTCCGGGACATAGCCAAAGGAGACCTGGGAGCAGGGAATCCCCCGATAGGATGTCATTGAGCACATGCTGAAATGCAAAAACAGGATTGCGGCCGTTACCATAGTACATGAAAACCTGCACGTCGCAAAAAACCCAGGCCGGGGGTGTAAAATGTCGGCAAGGGTCAGAGTGTTCCAGCCGGCGGGGTACTAGTTCTTGTCCCCACGGTCAAAGAAATTTCTGGCGAAGGGGCGGGGGCCCCTAGAGATTGGAGCGGGTCAGTGAGGAAAAATTATAAGGTTTCCCCAGCCCGGAAAAAAGGAAACGTATCAAATTTACCATATCAATTTAATTAACCCCTGGGGGGACCGTCAAAGTCTTGTGGCGGTCAGGAAAAATAGGGGTGTCCCAGAGAGAAGTTACCATGTCCAAATCTTGAGTCTTTGTGAAGCACAGGGCGGGAAAACCCAGGGATTTCCCTACAAAAGAATCAGAGGTTTTTTTCGGAATGCCAGGCGGGTGGATTTATTTCACATGCATCGCACAGAAACCCGGCCAGAAGGGACTTTAGGCCATATAGGGGGCCTGAGGCCCCGAGGCAAGCGATTGCGAGGAAGTTGAAAAGATGCGAAAGTTGGGGGGATAGAAAGGTCCCAAAGTGGGGTTGGGCGAGCCCTATAGTGTCATACCGAAAACCGATGAGAGCTTGCGATTTGCAATGATTTTCGCAAGCTCAATGAGCTACAAAATTTTATCCTACCCCTGCCCCGGTTGTGGTTGGGCAAGCGGTAGGGCCTCAAGGTACTTAACTTAGACCCCGACCAAGGGTATTGGCAGGTGCCCCTCCAAAGGGGAAATAGAGGGAAAACTGCTTTTTTCCCCCCCAATTGGGCATTTCATTTGTTGTCCCTTTCCCTTTGGCCTCGGGGGCTCCGGGGCCCCATTCCAAGGGGTTAGGACTCATCCCCAGCCCCAAAGAAAATATGCGGTGGCATTTTGGATGACGTGGTGGTATTTAGTACGGACTGGGGAAACCCACCCACCCCCGAACAGGCTGTCTTAGATGCCCTAAAGGGGGGCGGGTTAACCGCCAACCCCCAATACGTGCGCCAAGGGGCCCAGGGGGTTGTTCTAGGCATGACATTGGGGGGGGGTAAAAAGCCCCAGATGGACAATGGAAGCAATTAGGAAAAAGGGCCCCCAAACCCGGTTTCCCAAGAAGCAGGTCAGGGCTTTTCTTGTTATCGCAGGGTAATATAGGAGGTTTGTGCCCAACTTTGCCTCCATACAGCCCCCCTTAGGATTTCATAAAGGGCCAAGTCCACTATGGTAAGTGGAACCGGAGGGCTGAACAAGCTTTTTTGAAAACTTAAAAAGGTATCTGCAAAGGGCCATGTTCTTGCGCCAAACTTCCAGAAGGAATTTTTTTGGGCCAGGCAGACGCCCCCTGAGGGGGGGATTAGGGTCTGTCCTTCACAGCTGGTTGAGGGAAAAACCCTGTTGTACCTCAGCGGAAACTGTCGGGGGCCGAGGGAAAAAATACGCCATAGTAGAGAGAGAATCTGGCATTAAGTGGGGTATTGAGGCCTGTGCTACTACCTGATAGGTAGACCCCTTTTTGAATCATGGACCATTCACTCTAAAGTGGGTGGCACAAAACAAAGGGGCAAATGCAAGGGTGACCCGGGGGTTCCTGGCTTCTCAGTACTTTAAGTTTCTGTAAAAATCGCCCCCGGGGCCCCCCAAAAAATGCGGATGCCTGTGCGGGTGCATAACTTTTTTGGCAGAATGTGCTCCACCCCCAAGGTCAGAACAGGGGGGGGGGGGATATGTAAGGCCCCAGCTGGGAAGGTCTACAAGGGAGTATATATCCCCCAGGTTCTGGACTATGTCTGGGGGTCCCGGGGCCATGCCACCAGATAAGGACTTGGGGGAGTGAAAGGGGCGTTCGTAAATAGATGTCCCACAGTACAAACTGTTTTACCATGTTTAATCTGTTAGTATGGCTACCAGCCATTCCGGGTTGGCCTTTTATTGGGAGAAGCATAGAGCAGGGTGGGTGTTTACTCCCCCGGCTCCACTCCCGGGGTTTCCTGGCTGTATAAAAGGTCAGCAGGGAGGCTGAATGGGCGTGGGTGTAACCCCCAGTCTCTTTTTGGGCTGGAGGTGTTTTACATGGGGAACCGTGTAGGACCAAAAAGGTGAAATGAGGGGGAAACGCCTTGTTAGTAAGCGCTAGACAAACAAATATTTTGTTTTTGTTTTGCTGGAGTTTCTTTTTATTAGAAATAGCCCGTATATTCAAAGACTATACCCAAAAAATTCAAGCACCATTCACGGCTCCGTACCGTATAATCCAGTCCAAAATATATCAAATGGGCTATCTTTTAAAATTCCAAAAATTTTTATTTTAAACCCTTAAAACAACATCCCTAAGTGGTGGGAAAACACGTTAAAAAAAACAAGGGGGGACTTAGCAATATCGGATGCACCATCGTTCGATCCAAAAAAGTCCCTAGCTTCAGCCCCGCAGGAGCTTTCCCTTTTAGCGCCGGGGAGAGTAAGTTCGTGTATGTACAGAGCAAACTGTCAAGTTCAAAGTTAAAGAAGGATGGTATGGAAATTTAAGAATGGAAACTAATCATAAAAGCACTGCCACCAATAGTTTCCTTAGATGGGATAGCCATCACCCAATTCCTTTTAAGAAGGACATACTCAAGGGACAGTACTTAAGAATTAGACGCAACTGTGCCCATGTTGATGATTTTCATAAACAGGCAAGAGATCGATAGTCGTTTATGAGGAGGGTACCGACTCTGTACTGAAAAATAGCATTTAACATGTTTTTGGGGGCCAATTGCTGGGGGTAATAAACACTGGTAATAAGGAGGAGGATAACACAATGACAGTGTTTAGGATTATTGGTACAAACGATGACCATTCTTGTTAGGTCAGATGACCAGAGAAAAATGGAGTATTTGGGAGTTGAAGGGTCTTGGGAGCTGATGAGGATCTGCAGGCGATTTTACCTCCAAAAACTTTGGTAACTTTTAGCAAAGGAAGATCACTTTGAGATAGACTCATTAAAAGCCACTACACTGCGCCATCGCCTAAGGGCATGTTTAAGTGTAGTGTATCATGCCCTTACATTTGTCAGATGAAAATGTTCTCCAGCATAGGAAACAGTTTATTATACAGAATGCCTGATGGCAGGTGTTATCTATCTTTGCACCTATGAGTGCAGCCTACAATATACAGGGAAAAAAAAATTCAGTTCAGGCATAGAGTGGGGGAACACCTAGATGATAACAGGAATCAGAGAGACTCGCCCCTGGCCAAATATGTGTGGAATCATCATAATGGGAGCTATGTTAATCTGAGATTTATGATTATTGAACAAATCAGGGGGTCTGCAAAGAGAGGGGATATTGATGGTAAATTATTATGTAAAGAAACTGAGTGGATCTATCGGCTAGATACACTACAGCCAAAGGGAATAAATGACTCTATGTGTTTCTTATGACCAACTGTGGATTAGTTTTGGTGCTTGGATTACTCACATTTTGAGCTATCTGGAATCAAATTTACCTAAGCTTTTGTATAGGTTTGGAAAAATTGTCTTTTTGGGAAATGTTACTATTGTTCCATATTTTGTGGCCCAGACTGACCAATAGGCTGATTGATAACCTTTGGGAGGAATATTTTTGGAATTATATCATGTGTGCATATTATGTTGGGGCTTTTGAACCTAATATTGTGATTCCTGCATGCTTGTCATAATAGTGGTCTCTATAAACTAAGCTATTTTTGGAAATGGATGTATATTTGAAGGTATGTGTATGCACGATATTGTGACATGTTTTTATTGTTCTCTTTTATACAGCATGGCTCTGATATTTGATATTAGGATCCTCTATATCAAGTTCTTACCTGTTCACTGACTCTATACAAGGCCGTGATTTATTTATCTGTATGGGTCAAAAGGGCAGTTCTAATTGATAGGTTATGTTTGAGGAGTATTTCCACCTAATTGAATCGACTATGACTATGATCGCGTGGATGCTGCGCAGACTCACTGATTATTTCCATGGTCACATGATGTTTCCAGTTGTGATGACTTTCAGGGACAAGCTGTTGGCGATCCGTCGCTTCATCTTGGAGGATGGGTGTACTGTAATTTTTGGGGGTAAATTATTTATGGTTTTTCCGCTTGATTAAGTGGGTGGATTTTACTTTTTACCCACACTATAAAAAGGTCATTAGCTGGGGTCGCATAGTGGACAACAGTATCAACAATTGCCCACTGAGGTATATTTCTCTATTGACAGACATACTCCTAATGTATTTATCCTAGTGTCCCTTGGATATTGTGTTAGTCTCCCTTGCGGAACCATCAGCATTAGCATAGGGAGAAACACATCGGGAGTTGAAACATTTTTGCGTGTTTCTGTTTTTGGTATGAGACTGAATGTCTGTGGCTACAGGTTCAGTTTAGGGCCTAATAGGGCCATGAAGTGCCATACAGGGCTGTCCTTGTCAGGACGATGAGCCCGTTGATTATTTGATAGGGATATACTGTAGCTGGTTAATAGACAGAGGTTATATTATCTTTTTTGACCTCCCGCAGAATTCCGATATCCCAGAAATATAAAACTAATGTACCAGATATGGCACCTGGATTTGGAAGAAAGTGAGACTCGTAGTGTACAGATCTACAAAACTGTAAGTGTCTGCTCATAATTGGAGTTCATGATTATTTAGATTTAAATACTGTTGTCTGATATAAGAATTGGTAGTGATAAAGATTGAAAAGGTTTTTAACTTATGATACTAAAAGTTCCATTGTAAGCCCCTTATGACTGTAATATTGTGAATTCGTTTTGTGGTTTCTTTGGTTTCCGTTTTTTGTCACTGTGATTCTTTTAAGCAGGACTTCCACAGTCACTTATGGAGTCCTAACAGTATTTTCTCTGCTTTTACTCAGTAAAAGATACTCTAAACCTATATACTATATATCACAGAGCTCAGCTTCCCTCCCTCTATCACATACTGCTCTCACATAGGGTAGCATAAATCACCTGACAGGTTACCTTTAAGAGCAGAGCAGTTTATGACTGTCTCAGTAAGTTATTTCACAGAATATGGTCTCTTCTCCATCCACAGTAGGCACATTTCCCAAAATAAAACATTTGATAGAAACTCTTCCAGTTTTCTGTGACAGCAAGACTCTGCACACAATATAGTAATGCAGCTTACGATGGGTAGTGCAGGGCTTTCCACGATAGCCTCTACTACCAACTCAGGGGCAAAATGGCACAGCGGATGAAAATTCCCCACTACCATGCTGCCTTCAACATGCAAACTGCCAGCCATTTACAATAACAATAGTAAATGCAGCATATATACATATTACAAGCAGGATAACAAACACATTTCACATTACCCAGGGCACCCTGCTTACAAGTGCATAACACATCCCTGATTGCAGCATTTGTGTAAAATACTCTTGCCTAGTCTATGCAGACATTCCCATTTAACCTGATTCTTTCACAGATGCACATAGATTTCAGGGAATTTGTGAACACTTTCAGATACAAACATGACACTGTGACCAAAGACAAGTAACATATTGGAGAGCCCGCTAAGACGCGATAACAGCTGGAAGTGGTACATCATTCTGCCAGACAAACACTGTAAGATCACAATGAAGGGCAAGAAAAAGGCATTCAATTCACTGGGAGACAGAAAGCCAGATAGCAGCAGAAACATTTATTACACTGTTAAATACAGGAGAACAAAGGGACAGGAAGAATGGCGTAGAAGAAAAATGTTAAATATTAATTGAAGGCCGGCTTGTTGGCACACACATCTCTGGGGCATCACACACATATTTTTCTGCTTCTTCGGGTTGTTTATTATTTTTAGTTGGAACCATTGCCATTCATTTCTCGTATTTTCTCACTATTCTCCCATACAGTCAATTGTACTAATTGCTTCAAACATCTGAGATAAAAAAATAAGCAACTTTGGAAATAGTATTAAAAATGTCCTTTTGTTTAGCATCTACAGCTCCAATGCAAATATCTGTGTTTCCATGGTTACAGACTACAAGGAAGCCTTATGTAGTCATATTCCTTTCTGTTTACTAATTCTTCCTGACCTACTGAATGTGTGCTACCATGAAAAAGGACACAACTAAAAGGGACTTTGAATCCAAAGTTAGAATCTACAAGGTTTGTTTGTGGCCTTTATCAATGGAGACGTATAGATCTGTATAGGAGCTGTGCTACATTTGTTATCTTTGATACGTCTGAGCAATAAAATTAGCTGTAAGCATTTGAAGTAACTGAAACTGCTAAATATCAGTTGCTTAATTTTAAATGCACGTATGTATACCCTTGAGTATAATTATAGCCATACAAACTCCAAAAAACACCACAACCTCAGAATATATGTAAATAAAATATATACATTTTATTGAATCAATTAAAATGTACTAAAAAGATCCCTACCTACACAAAAAATAAAGCACCTATTCCATGATCACAACATACAAAAATAACATAATATACCAATCAATATAAATAATGCATAAACAGGTATAATAATACAGGAACGCATATATAATAATCAAATGAACATTACATATATAATAAAGTATACATAATAGAAATACTGAACCTGTAAAAGACCAATGGACAGGGCTCAACCCCGACGTACGTTTCGCTATTAGCTTTTGACTCCCTTTGACAAAGCTAATAGCGAAATGTACGTCGGGGTTGAGCCCTGTCCATTTGTCTTTTACAGATTCAGTATTTCTATTATGTATACTTTATTATATATGTAATGTTCATTTGATTATTATATATGCGTTCCTGTATTATTATAGAGTATAGGGGCCCCGCTCAAGTGCAAGAACATTGTACCTCTTAGTAGGGAATAACAAATTGGTGGCTTTCTGCCATCCGGCACTACTATGTGAATTCTCTGGAATTTGATGCTATTATTTATACCTTTAATTATTGCTACTTCTGTGGCTGTTTCAGATTCATTTCATTAGGTGGCAGGAACTAATTAATTTGCTGTCCTGTATATACCTATGGACTAGCTAAACTAGTGACAGCTGATCATATGTCAGTGTCTCTAAAAAAGGTCCCTTCCTTTATTCTTGATCCATCAAAGCCATACAACAAGGTGCAAGCTTGAAAAGGGTTTTGTTAAACCAAAATGTCTAATGCTTTTGATGGATTGAGAATAAAGGAGGTGCTCTTTATTGGAGAAGCTAATGCCTGACTGTCTTTTCCTGTGGACTTTGTGATGGTTGAGTAATGACCCATTATGGCAGTCTGTAGCTTTTCAAACCATTGGTGCTGCTTTTTGACAATTTTACTGTTCTTAGATGATCACATGTGTGCTTGAAATAGGCAAGAAAAACTCAGTATCTGATATTGAAGACTTAGTAGTTCATTGCTAGTGTTGCAACTTGGATTCGGGTATAAGTAAATAATCATGTTTTCTTGCTGAGACCTTTCTGGTATAAGAAGCAAGTGACATGGACTGAAATTTCACACATGACGTGGTTTTTACACGCGTTTTAGGTGCTTCTTTGGAAGTGGTTTTGGGCGCTAAAAAAGAAGCGTCATATCAATTCTTGAAGCATTTTCAGCACTGAAAATCCCTGTAGTAATCAGTTGAAAGCTTCAAACCCTTTGCACATTTTTAGACGCGTTTCTCAGCGCATTTTTAACACTTTTTTGGATAATTTTTTGGTGCGGTTTTTGCCCTGGCGATTAATTTTTATGGGTGAAAACTGTTGAAAACCTCATCCAAAACCTCACCCAAAACTACGTCCACAAACACGTCAAAAACGCACCGAAAAATGTATCTTAGACCTCTTGTGAAGAAGCGTGTTTCAGGCGGAGTTTTGATGTTGTTTTGGGAGCTGAAAAATCAGCGTCCAAACAGCGTCCAAATAAGACATGTGAACATGCCCTAAGGACACTCTCTTGGCATGTGTCTGGTCAATAGCTACATTTCAAGTGTAGGTCAGGAATATTTGCCCATGTGCATGCTGAGCATGGAGTCCAATACAGACCTAGTCTTAGGATTGTTTGCTCCACAATTTGCCATAATGATCTGTCATCAAACTAAGTAACATTAACCTATCAGTTGGGTTCAAGAAAATAATTATGAAGTGCCAGATAATGTCACCTGCTTATTATCCCACGGAGGTCTGAGCAAGAAAACATGATTTGACTCTCCACTTGGTATTAGTGCTAGATATTTCTTCTGCCCATAATATCCCAGAAGACTGTATCCAGCATTTTTATGGTATTCTGAAAAAATTAAAACAAGCAAGTGTTGTACTGATGTGTCTGAACCAGAGGTTTGATTTGCAGTAATTTTCATATATGACCCCAGTGCTCCTTGTGATGCTCTCAACTGTTGTTACATTTATTAAATAGACAATTCTACCCTGATCACAAACAAACTGCCGAAGCCTTGCAATACACAGCATATTGAGTAAAATACCTCTAATAACAACCACTGGCAATGTTAAGAGACACAACAATCTAATTAGAGAAAATGGGCTCATCATTATTGCTCAATACCTACTTGCAGTCTGAAGCTAAAACTGATTCACTGAGATAAATAACTGAAGTGCAAATTTGACAAAGGCATTACACAAGCATATACAAAACAAGCATGCACCACATGATATATGCTAATACGATGATCAGCCATAGCATTAAAACCACTGACAGGTGAAGTAAATAATGATGATTATCCTGATGCAATGACATGTCAAGGGGTGGAATATATTAGGCAGTGAGTAAACAGTCAGTTCTTGAAGTTGATGTGTTGGAAGCAGTAAAAATGGGCAAGAGTAAGGATCAGAATGACTTTGTCATGGGACAAATTGTGATAGCCAGACGTCTAGGTCAGAGCATCTCCATATCGGCAGGACTTGAATGTTGTTCCTGATGTGCAGTCATCACAATCATGGTACTGTTGACAAGTTTATGGACTACATGTGGATAATGAGGACTAGGCTCTCCATCCTGTCTGGTGTCTGCCTGCAATTATATGGGTTTCATCTGCTTACAAAGATCTGTGTCCTTTTTTTTACAGTCCTTCATTCGTGGACGCTTCAATCAAGGGATTTGCCTATATCTTTGGATCTGAAGAGGTAAATCTTATGAAGTTTATTATACAATGGGTCATTGCAGTTATATTACATAGTGGTTGTTATTCATATAGGTTCATAACACTTGAGGAATATCTTTTTGAGGTTTTCTTTTTTTGGTCCTTTTTATTCGACAGATGTAAATCTCTATGTGCGGCTTTTATGGTCCCAGATGAACCTGTTGAATTTCCAATGGAAACACATTGGAGAATAACAGTGCATTTCTTTTGGTATTAACTTTGTATGTTCTGCCTGGTTAACCAGTTAATGTCCCCTCCAACTCCATCATCCTTCCTTACCAGGCACAATTTCATTTTTTGTTATACTTATAACAATATAACACTTCTTATGCAAATGTATTTAGCTTTTTTTCACCTTTTTTCCTGATACCTATTACTTTCTTTCTATTTATTTATTTGTTAGATTATTTATTTAGATCATTTTTTTAATAATGTAAGTGAAAACAGTGCTTGTGTTACTTATTGGAGGTGTGTTTAATTCTATAGTCCCTATCCCTCCTTTTCATATTGCTATTTTTGTTGTTACCTGTGTTCACTGATAGGTACGAGTTTTTGGACTTTGTGTGTTTTTGTCGGGGAAAGGGCAGAGGTTGGGATCAAACTCATTAGGACAGTTACCTCAACTAAATAGGGTCAGCTTCTATAAGGCTGGACCAGTGCTAGATTGAAGGCCATATTGATGCTGTGTGCTTCTATATTTCTAACAGTTTAATGAAAGTTATATTTTATAGATATCAATTTACAATTTTATGCATTATTATTTTTGAAGCCTAGCCCATCTGGTCTGACCCAACTGAAGAGCTACTACTGTATAGCAAAAGTTGCTGAAAATTTTATTTTGGTTCTGCTAGAAAGGCTTCAGAACACACTGGGCATCACAGTTTGCAATGTATGGGGTTGAAGACTGGTAAGAGTGTCCATTCTTGTCCCTGTCCGCTGCCAAAAGTACAATAGGCACATAAGCATCAAAACTGGACCCCAAAAAAATGGAAGAACATGGCCTGGCCTAATAGATTATGGGGGACATGTTTGAAAACTGTCTAGATTTAAGAATTTCTTTGTTGACCAATCATTTAATGAAAGGGGAGCTCTGTTTGGTTGCTACGGGCAACAAAGAAAGTCTTAGACCTAGACAATTTTCATACATGTCTCCCTATGTTTCCTTTTATAGAGAGAGGGCAGCTTGGTGCTTGTCCATCCCTTACCAGGGGGAAAGATAGCATCAGGATGCACTATGGGAAGAAGCCAATCCTATGAATTCCCCGGGAAACTTTGGGTTTCCAAGGTTTCCCGGGGAAGTTATATTACATTGATATAATAATCTTTGTAATTATCTAAATGGTACCATGAACCATGGTATCATGGTGTTACTGGCTGATGGCCTCCTTTGTCTAACTGATTGATTAGAATTTGCTCCAGAAACTGTTGTAAATAATAGCGGATATCTCTGCCAGCCCATAGCTGTGATACATGAACAGCTGCAACCTGACTTATTTACTAAGGGTGCTTTCACACGGTGCGGTTTTGGTGCGTTTTTGATGCGTTTTTTTTAATGCGTTTTTTGTGCAACAATGTATAACATTAGTTGTTGTGCCTTCCTGCACAAAAAACGCATCAAAAACGCACCAAAAACCGCACCGTGTGAAAGCACCCTAAAAGGTGTGTACCACTTGCCTACAGGGGAGCAGTGAAAACCTCTGGTGTGTCCCTGGACACGGTAGGTCACTGACATGGCAGGCCTGGGGCTGCTTTTCAGTAAAAAAGGCAGAGAAAGAGAGGCAGAAAGCAAGAGTCATTTGCAGCATGTGTAGTCATGTACAGTAGCTGTGGGGTAGGTTCCAAGAATCAACGGCACTATTGGGCCCCAAGAATCAACTTCATTGCTGGGCCCAAAATATCAACTCCACTGGTGGACCCCAATAATCAAGTCCACTAGTGGGCCCAAAAACCAACTCCAGTGGAGTTTGTTGCACTGTACTCCAGCGCTCTTATGACCCAGATTAACGCATGAAATGTCAGTCTAAGTTAATGCTTCTGTTGCCCAAGGTGTACAATACACCCAATAGAGAGATATAGAGAAAAAACAGTAGAGATAAGCAGCTTGTGATGCTGGACCTCCCTTACAATAAGGAAGAAAAAGAGCAATACGGGACATCACATGGGCAAGAGATAAACACCAGGAGCATGTTATGTGACTACAGAGGTATTTCAGCTTCAAGTAGTGCATTAGTAAGTGACTAATCTTACTGTATGTTAACCAATTGTACATAATTTGTAAAGATTAAAAAAAAAAAATCTATGTCTAAACAGAGAATGTTATAAAGATGTGTTAGAAATTAATCACCACAGACTTTTGGTTCTAAAATGATATAATGATGAAAGGTGGTGATTCAAGTTAAGTAGAAATGACTGATGTATTAACCAAACCAAATAGCGGAGTCACAGCCAGTTTCCTTTTGAGGTTTGGATGCCCAAAATGCTGTCAGACTAACTGGCTACTTTTATATAGCGTATAGTTTTTCTTTTATGATTGTGTTGCAATTCAGCTCTACTTCCTCTTCTATAAAACAGAAGAAAATTCATACAAAATGTTTCCTTTGTGGTTTTTAGAGCTTTCTTTACTCATAAAACGCTGTTATAATAGCTTAATAACATTTTGACAAATGTTTTACACAATTTTAACCAGTTCATTTCTGGAAATGCAGGCAACTAATGAAAGATGATGTTGGTTTGTAACCATCTACTGACTGCACTGATGGTATTCATTTTTATCCTAAAAGCCAATTGTGTTAAACATTTGTGAGAACCAATGACCCATGTACATGACAAGAAAATAGAGCAAAATATATGATAATAGGCTGATTCTACATACATACTGTACATAAATAAAATTGTAAATAACAACTAGGCCACTAGTGAAATAGCTGGAATTATTACTATGCTTAGACATACCGTATGTAATCAGAAATACTGTGAATAAAACACTATACCTTACTTTAGATACAGAGACCTCATAATTACTGGGACAAATTAGGGGAAAGGAGCTGAAAAGCTCAAGTGCCCTCTATTGGATGTAACAAATCCTCTATTTGCTTCAGATTCACTGAATCTTTAGAAAGCAAAAGGGATATTAGCAAAGTCGGTATCACTCATCTGCAGACAGCTGTTTCAGAGCTTTACTCCTCATCAGTGCAGAGTAGGATGTACTGGCTGGCTGGGAGGCAATGAGTGGCTCAGAAAGAGGAACATCTCTCCTTGGGGAGAACACCATATAGGCATGTGGAGTTTTGAATTGTTTTTTTGCCCTCCACTAAGTATCTGCATATTATAAGGCATTATGGGATCAGCTCCTTTCCCATAATGCCTTGTGATATGCAGGTGCTTAGTGGAGGGCAAAAAGGCAATTCAAAACTCCAAACAACTATATGGTGCTCTCCCCAAGGAGAGATGTTCCTCTTTCTGAGCCACTCATTGCCTTCCACTCAGCCAGCTAGTACACTCTACTCTACACTGATGAGGAGCAAAACTCCGAAACAGCTGTCTGCAGATGAGTGTTACTGGCTTGACTAATATTCCTTTTGCTTTCTAAAGATTTGGTGAGTCTCAAGCAAATTGAGGATTTGTTACATCCAATAGATGGCGTTTGAGCTTCTCAGCTCCTTTCGCATAACGTCTTGTGATATACAGATGCGTAGTGGAGGGCAAAAAGCAATTCAAAACTTCATGCCTATATGGTGCTTTCCCCAAGGAGAGATGTGTCCCTTTCTGGGACAAATTAGAGAAAATTATTATATAAAATTTATGTTATATAGATATTTGTGGTATAAACAAAGAGGTAAGCTCCAAAGTTTTTAATTTTACAATTAAAAACACCTAGAGGAACCCAAGTAAAAGTGATTAAAAATATAGTATATTAAAATTTGATGAAGTCGAATAAAAGTCATGTATTGTTGCACTCCAGAAAGTAAGATAACTTTAATTTGACCCCATCTTGGATCCCTCCTTTAAGTAGAATGAGGAGCATCGCTTCAGTGGTACAGTCCCCACCAAGCGCTAAGAGGGACCAAATAACTCTCTATCACATGAGAAGATAACAGCATTATAAATGGCACATGGTAGTTGGGGTCCCTTTTAGAGATTTTGCACTGGGCCCCTAAAGTTTTAATTTCAGCCTCTGAGCAGAACATATACAGTTTTTCGATATTCCGAGTCATCACAGCTGCAATCCTCAATATACAATATTTTTTTAGTTCAAATCTGGAGATTGAAAGGTTATTGCCAAACCTTTTTGTTTCCCATAAACATTTCAATATAGTCATTGTCTCTCCAAAAAAATCCAACCACACATTTCTTGGCAAAAATCAACAATATTTAGTGGAAATCATTACACTATTAGTTTGAAGAAGAGACCTGCCACAGCAGAAAAACAGCCCCAAAGTATTTATGGTCCCTATTTTTTAAGCGAGCTGATGTTTTTCTTTGTTTACTTTCCCTTTTCTTATTAAACAAGGGTTGCCGGTCATCTAGCGTGCATACCATGCTGATGTGAACAGTAACAAATGGTCTGCCTCTCATCTCCATTAAACGTGCCTGGAGTTTGGTGGCACTCATCATCCGGTTCTACAGAGCACTGTTTACAATGAAGCGGCCATCAGTGTGTGATGTAGCCAAAGGACATCCACCTCTTTGTCTTTCTGTGACTCTTCCAGTCTCTCTGTATCTGTGATACAAAGCGCTGATGACACTCTGTGACACTCTATGCTCAGTGGTCACTTGCGTCTGAGATCATCCTTTTTAAAGCTTTGAAATGGCGAGGTACTTTTGGTCAATTGCAAGTTGTTGTATTGGTCTCATAATGTCACAATGTGAACAGCATGATGAAGAGGACTGTTTAACTCCCAATTCAAATTCATCCCCTAAATTTATTGTGATCAAACACCTGTTGGGAATATTACCTTGTTAATTTTACCTGAAACACTGAAAAGTTGGACAGTTGTATTATAAAGTTAAGAGATGGTCTCATTTAGTTCATTTAAAAAAATTTCGATAAATTTTATGTTCATCCTGAAATTAAAGCCAAAAGCCAAATATCCCTATCTTTTTGTGAGTCGTGTATGTCTTTTTTCTGCCTTACTATGCAATTGTGTAACAATGCTTGCAACATCCAATCTGAAAGTTAATAACATTCAATATCCACAATACAAATCCAGTTCTTCTTTCATCTGTTTTTATTTGATCTGCTGACTATCGCACCGGGCAGAATATACTTGCGCTCTACATATTTAGCATTTCCATTGCTTTTTACAGCAAGCGTTCGGAACAAATAGGGAGTCAAAGCTTATAGAAATTGTCATTGTCTTACTTATAATGTAATTGCATGCAAAGCTCTACTAGTACTTGCTCCAAACACACAGAAGTATGGATTTCTTGCAAATAACACAATTTTTTAATAGAATCACATCTCTCACTGCATGGTCTGTAAGTAGGATTGTTGTGCAGGCCACATTGATTCAGTCCAGTCCATTTCTATTGAATGCCAAGTTGACTGGGTAAGATTGATGAACCCATAAGCCAGCGAGTGCACCTTCAGTGGCCAATCACATCCCCATTGCATCAAACCTCTCTGATGACATGACAGTCAATTACATCCACTGACAATCAGTGCTGCGTGTCATTCCTCTTGTGCAGGAAAAGATTTGTATTTCAAAATTGTCTTAGCCGGCGAGGAAATATAAAGGCCTTTTAACACAGAAGAGAATGCAGTTCAATAGAAGATCAACCCTTGCTGTTTTCATCTGTGTCATTTTCTTCAGATATATTAATGGCCTAATTGATGTGTATATCTGACCTGTCATGGATAATAATATGTAAATAGATAAGTAGATGGGTGGATTATACCATGTATCAGGACCTTTGTCCTAAGAAATTCAATAAGATTTACTAGCATATGTTTAAACTTCCGCAGCAGGGTGATATATTCTGAATTATGACCAGTAGTATATATTTTACAAAATCTTCTAGTCCCATCCACTATGATGTGAGCCTAGTTTTAAATTTTATGTATCTTCAGCACGGTTTGCGATCTACTCAGATGAACTGTATCTTTTGTGCCCAATCGGTATTGTATACAATTTATCATATAATGGAGAACCAGTTCCTGACAAACCAGTGGGGAAATATTATTTTCTGATGATTTGACAAGTGTTTCCTTCCCTGGTGAACCTGTCATGATTGTGCCCGACAGACCCCCAGCTTTGAGCTCTGGTCGGTGGCCAAGGCCATTGCGACGAACACTGTGGTTTCTTACATAATGCTTTGTATCTGTATTCCCTAGTGTGAACTCAGTCTTTCTTCCTGCATGCTTAATTGATTCCTGGACAACGGCCGTGGCCAGACATCCTCCAGCATTCCACGAGTTAATCTTGCTTCTTGCTGGTCTGGGTGATTGACAGTTCGTTGTTCCTATCTGGTTTTCCGTTTCTTCGGCCCCTTAACATTCATCCTTTTGTCTTCTTGCAGGTATATAAGGGCTTTGGTACCTCTTCCCCTTGCCTGCTATAGGTTTTTGTTCCTGCCTGTTAGCTCGCCTTTCTTCTTCTGTGCCTCTTCTGTTTTTGGACTTAGCTTTGTTACTGACTACTCTTCTGCCTCCAGACTTTGTACCGCGTTTCCCGATTGTTACCGACTGACCCTCCTTTATTGTGTTCTTTGTTTGTTTGTCTGTGTCTTGTGTATCCATGTAGTTAGTGTAGCTTTCAGTCTTCTGGTTGGGGCCACCCTTTTAAGGAGTTGGGCTACCCCAAAAGGCAGGGACAGTGGTTGGGGTCAGCATCAGGGCCTCACTCTGTTTGTGTCTGCTCGTGCGACCCTGACTAGTCCCTTACAGAACCTTTGGGCAAGTTTTTTTTTATTAGGTCATGCTTTTCTAAGTTGCTCTTTACTGTCCTGGGGAAATATTTTGGGCTTGTAGTCCATTGCACAAAATTCCAGTCATAATGATACAGGAGAAAATAAATTGAGCCACCTTACTTCTGAGGGCTAACTAGTAGAGGCAGAAATTAAAACAGAAGACCACCAGTACCAGTTCTGGCTCTTTGGCATGACCAGAGTTGAGCTGCTGTAGGTGGGTAATAGTATACAGCCCCTACAGAGTGGCAGGTCTTAAAAGAGGAGGGTCAATAATGAGCTAGCAGGATAGACACCCGTACCAGGGATCTCAGGAGCCATGATCAAAATTTTGTAAAAAGAATGCTTACTAATATGGTGCAGGATAGGAATTGGTATCGGGTAAAAGCCCTTATGCTTTGTCCGTAAGGAGCCGCAAAATTACTGATGGCAGCTCAGCCCATATCTCATTTTAAGCCCCTCTTCTTTTCCTTGTTCATTCTTGCCTACAACAACAGTATTTTTCTAACATTCTTCTCTTAATATTTAGATAAAACAAAATCAAAGGGAAAAAAAAAACTGTGGTTCCAGTGCTGTTTTTAGACTGTATTGTTCCTCAAGACCAAAGCAAAACAACTTCATAAAGGAATCAACTGTGTATAGTCTTTTGTGTGCCCCATGGGTCTTATTCAGTAAACTGTTTCCAAGTGCCACTTTTCAATACACTCAAAACATTTATAACATCTCATCATCATGAGCTGAAATATGTGACAAAGTTGAACAAGTCAGCGGAGAGGCTGAACACTGCAATAAATCGCATGTGGAGATTTGAAACAGAAAACAGAAACACAGTGGATAACCTGCCGCCTTCTAATGTACTTTATCACTTAGAAGTAAAAAAGAAAATGTTGTGCTTTTTATTCCCTGATGAGCCAATACCCACTCTCTCTTTTACCTCGTGCTGTATCTCAGCAAAATCAAATCACTTACACAGGGGAAACTGCTACCTCAGATGTATTTTTGTTGCAACACAAAATATTTCATAGCCATCAAGAGTAAACATAATTTCATGTTAACTTGCCGAGCTTTTGAATTTTTTAGTGCGCAGTTATAATATTGCTCATTAATAAACTGCTGTTTCTATGGAACTTTGTCCGACATAACATTATTTGCATTTTGTGTCTGTCTACTGTACACTCTATGTAGACTGGCACCATGTTCAGTTCTGGCAGCCAGTGCCGACAGCAGGTTATTTCCCGGCCAAGTCCATGCTTGCTAGTGTACCTCTTCTTTTTTTGCAAATTAGTTAACTCTTCAATTAAAATTATTAAAAAAAAAAAGAAAACAAATTAAAGAGGTGTTTTCGTCATGCTTTTTCACACAGCCTTCTCTTCACAGCTAGCTTTAGGCTCATACTTCATGGTTAGGCTGTGGGTGGTTCTACAGCAGTAATTGGCATATCAGCTCTACTATTTCTAGCTGACCCTTTTAGGATGTTAGTGACGGAAGGGTTTTAAGAGGAGGGCACAAGACTACAGAACTCTAAAGATCAGTCCATATGACAATGATTTACAGTTGGATTTACTTGCGGATTCGAATTTCAGAACCTTAAAAACCAACTGTAAATCATTCCCGTAGACCTGAATTGAAAATCCGAGTTGTAGTCCATACAACTCCTGAGGATTGCAAAACCAGTATTTTTTCAAAAAGCTTCAATAATCCACCATATTTCAAGTCAAAAAATGCCCCCCAAACATTTCCCCACAGAGATGAATGGGACTCATTTTCTGACTGTAAATCCAGCAGGAAAAAAAAAGACCTTTGTAAATCCATATTGAAAATTGGGTCAAAATACTTGTCTGGCGATGTGGTTTTAGGATTCAGAATCTGACGAGTATTTTGACATTTTTTTGCGTGGAGTATCCTAAAGGGTTAAAGTTTGTCATAAATAAAGATGAACAAGCTTCTGAGCTGCTGATAACACAGAGCAGGGAGTGACTGTCCAAGGGTTGCTAGAGCAGACAGGGGTGGTCAGTAACCTAGGAAATCTCCTGTAAATAAGTAGATTAGCACTGCTGTAGCTTTGAAAGGAGGCAAAATCAGAACAGCAATGTATTTTAACTTACTTTTGCCTTGATGTTTAAAGCTAACTAGTAGAATTGGAATACCTCAGTAAAATTACATTTTCTCTGTCAGACTTATTGCATGATCATCGTTGTAGGTATATATACATGATTCTCCCTGTCCATCAACCACTGCTTTAAATATGTATAAAGCATTAATCTGCACATTGCAATGGGGGACATGTATGAAGACTCTCTAGGTCTAAGACCTTCTTTGTTGCCCATAGCAACCAATCAGAGCTCCCCTTTCATTTTATTTAATGCTTTGAAAAAATGAAAGGGGAGCTTTGGTTGGTTGCTATGAGCAACAAAGAAGTCTTAGATCTAGACAGTTTTCAAACATGAGGCCCAATGTTTCAAAAAAGGAAATGTAAATACATTTTTAAAATAAAG
>JAODAL010041658.1:0-35662 GCA_025379985.1 Phyllomedusa bahiana | reverse complement strand
CTGGATTTTCCCCTTTGGGGGCTCAGGAAGGGAAAGTCTATGTCCAGGGGAAACTAAAATGGTGGTTGAAAGACTCCTTTTTCCGGCACTTTTTAATCTGGGGGTCATGCAGGTTTGGGGCTCATGCTGTGGCTCAGGACAGGGATAGTCTATGTACAGTGAAACTTAAATGGTGGTTGAAAGACTCCTTTTTCCAGCACTTTTTAATCTGGGGGGTCATGCAGGTTTGGGGCTCATGCTGCGTTCCAGGACAGGGATAGTCAATGTCCAGTTCAAGTAAAATGATGGTTCAAATAATACTGCCTTCTGGCACTTTTTTAATTTGTGGGTGATGCAGATTTAAGGGTCAGGCTGTGGTACAAGACAGGATAGTGAATGGTCTGTGATTTTTTTCTTTGGCTTTTATAACCTAAGTGTGTTGCCTAGATGTAGCACATATCCATTTGACTGTTGTGGATTTTAATTCCAGCTTCTCCAGCCCTATTTGGGTGTAAGAATGAAGGTGTTGTTGCTCTCCCATAGACTTTAATGGTCATCGGCGATCATCTATCATCGACCATCGAATATCTTGTCGATGGTGGCCGACTATCGACCATCGACCGATGTCGATAGCCAACGTAATCGCTCAACACTAATCTTGAAGCCAAAAGGTCATTTTGGCATGCTCAAACTCTAGAGTCTAGAAGCAGCTATTACCTCTATAGCTACACCCTGTATCATAATATCTATTGATTGAAACCATAAGTAAACTTACTGCATTATTTTAATTCATATTTATCATGATGCATTAACGATGCAATTGACTATTATTAAGTAACCATGCTTAAAAGAGTTGGATTGGTATGCTTGTGACCCACACAACTAGCAGACTGAACGGATAAGTATGTTTTCTGGAGCAATCTAATCCCTCCAGCATTACCTGGTACATGGAATATAGGATGGTTGTGCCTAGTACTGCAGCTAAACTCCAGGAGGTGTTTTTATTACAGTACATGCCACTTCCTCTTCATCCTGATGTTTTACCAAGTGTCGTTGCTCCTTTATTCTTCTATTCCACTGGTGCTCTTTTTTTTTTTTTACTCTGACCCTTGGACCCTCAGCAATAATACACTGATAATCTATCATTGGGACAGACTATTAGTGCACAATTCTGAAAAACCTCTTTAAGATTGTGGTAATTCATTAACTATATGGAAATAAAATCAAATAATCAAGCAGCCATTAAACATCACCATCATTGATAATCAATATCTGAACTTACTCTCCCGTCCTCCATACACATTAAGTTAATGTTGATAGATCCTTTATGTGAGGGTAGAGAAACCTCCCTTATTGTCTGCTCTTCTGGAAAAGTTATAAGCTGCTATTTCACCCTAATTGGAATGACATGGGAAACAATTCACTACTGCGCCTTTCGAAGGGGACCTGGTTTGCAGATATTCCAAATTTTAAAGTTTTTAGTAGTTTACTGAAATGTACAGACTATATGTAGCTTACCAGATGTCCTCTACTAAAAGGGTTAGGGATATAAGCTGTTCTCCATGAAGATGTCTTCTGTACGTTTTACACTTTTGTACCTATTGAGAAATGTACCCTTTATTGTATTATATGTCTTGTTTGCTATTTCTGCTGTGTCATAGCACTGCATGTGGGAATTGTGTTATAGCATGTTAAGAGTTTGTACCATTTGACCTGTTACAGATTATGCAGGAGTGAAAAGTTAGGCTGCAGCATGAAATGGAAGGGGACAGAGCTTATTTAGGGCATGTGCAGTCAGGAATAGTTAGAGTGAGAGTTTAGTTACTTTTTAGTTCATTAGTTCTGCGGCATAAAGAAAAGATGATCTTGGGCCTAAGCCAGATGTGGTCCAGATAAAGGCTTCCCCACAACCTTGAGACAGAGAGTATCATAGAATAAGACTAGGTTGGGGGAAGGCTTTCTCCATTCACAGTGATCAGTGGGTGAACAGAGGTGACAGAGCAGTCCACTTATCTTGGATGACCTGTAAGTCAAGCTAAATTTGGGTGTGTGTACCTGAGGAGGAGCTTTTCAGGACTTCACAGCAATTCACTGGGCCAGCGAGCTTTAGGCTTGATCCAGGACTCATTTACTAGTCCATACCATGAAAATGGCACTATGAATGTTAAAAAAAATGTAAAGAAGTTTTGAGTGTCAGGGACTGTCAGAGACACACACAAAGACACACAAGGGGGCCCTGACACTGGTCCCAGCCCCTGTCTCTGCCTTTTGGGGAACCCGACTCCTTAATAGGCCGGCCCCAACCAGAAGACTAATACCTGCACTGAGCAAAGTGCAACACAGACAGGGACAAACAAACACGGAACAAGTACACGTGGTCAGGCAGTCCAAGTTGGTAACGGAACGGGCAGCGAGGTACAGAAGCGTGAGGCAAAAGGGGTAGCCGGAGTCCAGGCAAAAGGTCAGAAGCACAGAAGGATAAATATAGGAGAATAAGGCGAACTATAGGCAGGAAAACAGGCTCTATAGCAGGCAAGGCAGGAAAGGGAATGACACCTTAAATAGGGAACAGAAGAAAAGTAGAACTGAGGCAATAGGTAGAAAGAAAAAAAGACCAGATAGGAGAAGAAATCTGTCACTCAAAAAGAAACAAGGTTAATGAAAAGTGTGCTGGAAGATTCCTGGCCGTGGGTGTTGGCCAGGAATCATTCAGCACCAGAGTAGAAAAACCCAGTTCACACTAGAAACACAAGCACACAGTACTAGGTCAAAAACCAAGGTTTATGCCGTACCAGCCGTGGCCGGCGACCAGAGCCAAAAGCCGGGGGTATTTCAGGCACAATCATGACATTGAGATAGAAATTGGGAGTCTTCCTCTGTAATAGGCATCTGAAGTCTGTATACATAGATAGGGATGAACTGTAAAGATATATTTGCCTCTATGGTCTGTGAAAAATTGTAACAGTATACTTTATATGATAAGTAAAATGCTGCTAGTAAAGTCTGCCTTCACCTTCATCCTGCTTCCTATCCTTCTTCTATATTTTTTTGTAGTGTTTTATTTTCACCCTGACCCTAAAGAGAATGTATACTCAGATAATGAGTTAAAGCTCTGTTGTAACGCTGGGGGCCTACCTAAGGTAGGATAGCAACACTCTACATTAAACACTCAAAATGTGTCCACAGATGTAGGTTAAAGATTAAACAACCATTGAACAAATGATCAGCTGGTGAATGAACATTTAACAGACACAGCCATATACATTTTAGTCCATAAGGGCCATTAGAGTTGTTCAGACTGGCCATACATCTATGACACCTAAGTGAAGGACAAGTGATCTTCATGAGAATATTTTTATTGGGATTTAACGTGGTTTTTTATTTGGTACAGAAAGGGCGACATGTATGAATTTTGGAGTTTAGATCCCAATTTTCACGCGCATTATAATAGTATATAACGCACCTGATTTATGAACCCGCTTTACTGCGGGTCATAAATCAGGTGCATTCTGGCGCTAAGACAACAATTCTGGCCCCCAGAAATCAGACACTTTACAAAGTGTCACAGTGCTCTGTAATGCACCTGATATTTGCGTACGGAGAGGTATTCCCCTTTCTGAGCCACTCATTGCCTCCCACCCAGCCAGCCAGTATCGCTCTGCTCTGCACTGATGAGGGGCAAAACCCCGAAACAGCTGCTGTATGCAGATGGGTGATACTGGCTTAGCTAATATCCCTTATGCTTTTGACTCAGTGGGTCAAAAGCAAATTGAATATTTGTTACATTCAATAGAGGGTGCTTGAGCTTCTCAGCTCCTTTCCCATAATGCCTTGTGACATGCAAATGCTTTGTGGCATGCAAAAGGCAATTTCAAATCTCCACACATCTATGTGGCGGTCTCCCTAAGGAGAGGTATTCCCCTTTCTTAGGTGCTTGTAATCAGCAGAGCTGGATTCTGTTACAGAGTGTATTGGTGGCTTTGGCCCTGGAGAGTTGAGTCTTTGCTGTGTTGTGTTTGTCTGCTTTTTCAGTCCCTAGAGAATGCACCACTGTATTTGGTTTATTAATTTTGGGATTTGCTGACTACTTGTGTCTTTGGCATATCATTTCTTAGTAGGTTATACCCTGTTTCCCCGAAAATAAGACGGTGTCTTATATTAATTTTTGCTCCATAAGGCGAGCTAAGACTTCTTTTTAGGGGATGTTTTATTTTTCTATGAAAAATAATTTATTGTTGAACAAAACATCAACATGTATTTATATACTGTAGTGATTTCATCATAAACATTAGCATAAGCAGCCAAATTCTGAATTGCATAAAAAAAAATGCACCATGTCTTATTTTCGGGGTATGTCTTATTTTCGGGGAAACAGGGTATTTATTTTATCTTCAGGATGTAAAAAAATTTGGTGCTGATGATGCAGAGGGGATGTGAAAGTTCCAAAAGTGGAAGCATCTGGTTAAAAGTAGAGTTTTTTTCTGCACTTAAATAACTGTATATGTATGGTTATGACATTACCTTTATTTGCACTGATGTTTGTATTTTGCATTTACATTAAAAAAAATTAATTTTGATTATATGTAAATAAAATTTATTTTTACAAAAAAAAAAGTATTATTTATTGGTAGAAGGATTACTTGTTGTTAAATTTTACCTGACAAACAATCATTTAGGTTCAAATTCAACTAATTGTAATCCAATGTGTATAGGTACCTTAAGGTGCTGTTTGCAAGACAAACAAATTGCAAACTTCTTTTTCTCCTAGAGACTTACGTCTAGTTAATAGAAATTATATTTAATCCATAAAACATTACCTGTAACAAGTCTTCTTCTATCAATCAGTGCCAATATGACAAATTGGTCAAAGCATTTCCAAAACAGCAGGTGTTATGGGCTGTGCCTGGTATGCAGTGGTCAGTACCTACCAAAAGTGGCCCAGGAAAGGACAAGCAGTGAAAGGGCAATCTAGAAAGTTTAAGCTATAGATTTGGCCTTCACTCTTAACAGATTACAAACCACACAAGCAGCTGTGAGCTGTGGTGAAAAAGCAAGCACTATAAACAGTTTTGTCAGTTTTTTAGAGCTTCTAATCCTGTATCAAATAGCGGCGTTTCTAGTACACAAACCAGTATTCTATCCCGACTTCATTCATTCAGCAATCCATTCTATAACCCCTGTCTACTATATTCACAAATATAATTATCCACCAGCTATTTCACCAGCAAACATAGAAATCTGCAAAATAATGAGTGCAGCTATTTTCCATGTAACTCTGCATCTATAGCCACAAGCCAAATATGCTTCTGACTGTCTCCTCACTTACTGACATGCATCTTGAAGAGCTGTTCAGGACTAACATCACAATATTAGCACTATGCTTAGGATAAATCATTATCTCTAAGTTTTTTATCAACCATTTTTAATGGTTGTTTTATTTGAAATCCATATGTCTCATGTAGAATACCCCATGTGTTCTGTCCTGGTCTAAAATTGAACACTATGTAGAGAATGTAAAATATGAAGTTTAGAGTATTAAATTATTTATTAGGGATAATGATTAGCTAAATTTACTTTTTCATGATAATGTTTATACGACTCCTTACAGTATGGAACAGTACAGACTTTTTGTGCTGCCATAGAGATTCCATTATGTGAACAAAGTTATTGTACCATATATGTAATGCTCGTAGGTGAGAATGCTTCCATACATGGGACATCTGAGGCAGCATAATATTTTTTGTTGAATTTGTAGGAAAATTGACATAAAAAAATGTATATGCCTTTGTATCAAATCAGACACATAAGATACTAGAGCAGAAAATCCATGTAGCTCTGTTTGTGATCATAATGGTTATACAAAATTATGTCATGTGCATAGAAAAGTACTGATGTCTTCCTAGAAGTCTTTATGGGATAAACCAGTTCATTTGATACAATAGGTAGTATTTCAGTGGAGATAACATGCCACCTTTTCTTACATACTGTATATCCTAAAGCTTAGAGCTCTGTAACAAAACAAGAAAAAAAGAATACATATTCACTTCTGTACTCAATGAGATCCAGTGTTGACACTGCTGATGGTGTCTCCTGGTCTCCTGTATACCTCCAGCTCATTGGCTTCAGGAGTTGCATTCCACGTAGCATCAGCACTGGCATGCTGGTGAGTACAGAGGTGAATATGTTTTATTTTAGTTTGTTTTATTGTTAAAGAGAACCTGTCACATACATTATGCCCCCCTTGCTGAGGACAGAGCAAGCTAGTTTTAGACCTGCTGTTTCCTGCACTGTGTCCCTTATTCTGTAAGATGCTGTAGTTTTAGAGCATTTACCCCTCAAATCTTATTCATGAGTAGGTGTTAGCCCCACCGGTCAAAGGCTAGTCCCGCCCACTGACAGTTATTTACATGTTTCTACCTATTCAAAGTAATTGGTTTATCAGTTGAGGTGGGCAGAGATAGCCTCAAGTGGACGGGGTTTGAAAAAAAACTGACTCTTTGAATGACTCTGTTCTGGCTGAAAACTGCAGATTTGAGCACTAAATACTCAAAAACAACAGCATCTTACAGAATAAGGGACACAGCGCTGGTAACAGCATGTCTGTCACTAACTTGTACTGTCCTCAGCAAGGGGGGCATAACCTATATGACAGGTTCTTTTTAAGCTCTAGCACATTTTTATGTCAAATTTTTAAATTGGAAAACCTGTTTAAGCTTTAAGGGTTAAAACAATGAACTAAGGATATTTTTTACATAAATCTAAATATATTTTTATCAAATTTGCAAATTTCGGAAAAAAATGTAATGTATATTTAATGAAAGGCTAGGTTATTTTCAAGATGTTCCTCCTCTTTCCCCATTTGTATCTATAGTTTATAGGATTCCAGTACAGTCTATAAAAAAAATCAAATCATCCAAGACAAATTTGTATGACTTCTTTCACAGATGTGATTTTTGAAAATATAACTTAGTTAATGACTTAGTATGCCAGAAGAGTAAGATCAGTGGAAATCTGACATTTCAAACCAACACAAAGAAATAGCCCACTCTTTACCCATTAAAATATCTTAGACATACAGTAACATCCAAGTTTCCCAGACCTTGACTTTAGGAGGAAGCAGAGAGATGTTGAGGTTCACTGTATTTGTAGTAGTTGCAGCTGATGTGGGTTACTGGCACATGAAGTGGGAGACATATTGTGGGTCATTTATTAATTAACACCGTACTTTCTGTAGCAACGCTGCCAAAAGTATTTTATCAGCATTTTTTTTTATTTTAAATCATTTAATATGTTACATCTTTCAAGTGAAGCTCTGATCCTTTATCATTTGCTATGTGTGAGGAAAATGTACACAAAAATGACAGTCACCCCCCCTCCAACTTCAAATTCACGCATTGTACAGGAGTGCACAGAAATCACCCAAGCTCCACTCATGTCATAAGAGGCATCAATTAGGCACAAAAGTCCCCCATTCAGATGCATGCCCAAATGCTCTTCCATAGAAAGCCAGCTCAGGAGGAGGCTGACAGCATCAAAGGTTTGTCATTCAAATTCATTAGCACCTGTCCCAGGCTAAATACACATGGGTTCTCAGACCCCAGGAACAAAGGGTAACACTAGTCTGAGTGGCACAGATATTTCATAAGGATTTATGGAAGAACCGTGCCTCACAGGCCCACCCCAGTTTAATCATTTAAAATATGAAACTTCCCACATGTATATCTTTCACTCCTGCATTTGTAGGGTGCAGGGGAAGAGAAAAACCCAAAGCTGGCCTTATAAACCAAGTAGGATGGGCGCATTTGGTACCAGGTGGTAGCTTAGGCTCATTCGGTTCTGATGGTATCACTGGCTCGGTTGAGTATGACCCATTTTGTGTTCAAGCAAAAAAAAAGCATGGTCCATTCGGGAGGAGCGTATGAATCGTCTCAGGGGCGTGAGAGTGGGAGTGTAGAGGCTGCAGCGTGGGATGTCCTAGTACTTAAGTCGAAACCCGGCTTTGCCCATTGTCGTTTCCATTGGAGAGGGGTTACACCGAGCGTACAGGAGTGTCCAGAACCAGCAGGCCACATTCACCACGGTGTAGGCCAGCACAAGGCTAACCTAAGGTAAATAGACACATCTGCTGCCTCTTTTTACCCACATCCGTATTTCTACCTCTGACCAATATCTGTATAGTATTGTCTCTATGTATATATTGTTTGTCTAGTGCACACTCCAAGGCGAATTAAATCTATAAACTTTAATCTGAGCTAGTCTGTTGTCTTGATCATCGATCTTGTGTGCCCTTATTCTCGGTCTCGTTAATATATCGCTACATGGGCTGGTTCCTGGCCTTGTTCTAAGTCGGTAATGGACCGGTCTTATAGCCAACAAGTAACTGGTGGCAGTCTACTGGGCTGAAAGAGCTCTGTTTAACCAGTGTGGGTAAACAAATCTCTCCCAGCTATTCAGGGTTGTGGGTGAGTGGGGTATCCTCTCGCACTCCCTGGGTCTTCCTGTGCCCGTGTGAGCGCAGCATCATGATACAAGTCAGGTCTTCGACCCTTGAGTGGGCGCGGGTTTCCTGACACTATGCGCCCCCAAAACTGTTCATGTGTGCATATACATATATCCGCATACAATCATAATGCATATATGTGTGCAGCAGTAGTTATCAATGCCACTCCCTTTTCTTAAATAAATAGGGGCACCCCTACCTGTACGCTCACTTTTTTACTACTACCTATACTACTATTTCTACTAATTTTGATTATCAGCAAATGCTTTAGTTTACAGCTGTTTCATGTATATAAAGTAAAAAGAAGCCCTGCACCCACGTGGGACTCTCTGATACAATGTAACTACCCTTGTGCATGCTTTAGTTTTTGTGCTTCTGAAAAGATATATTGGTTACAACATTATCTGAATATAAAATAAAGCAAAATACCTTTCTATAGTTTAACCCCTTACTGAAATTGAATGTAAGGGTACGTCCTGATGCTGGTAAGGGGCTAACACCTGGCGGTTACCATGCAGGAGGGTGCTGCCACTGCTGTTTAACCCCTTAGACGTCGTAGCAAAGATGGCCACGGTGTCTAAAACAATAAGAATGGTGCCGTGCACCATTCTTCACTGCGATAGGGGCAACCGCGGCAAAAACGCGGGCTCCTACTCACTTAACATGGCAGCTGGCAGCCTTGTGAAGGCTTCCATCGCCGCCATTTCTTTGATTTACCCACTTCTGGGGAAACACTGTCATCTTTGTACACCCTAATGCATTGTATATGCAATGCATTAGGCTGTAGAAATGATCGAGCCCCCTAGCGGTGAAGCGCCCTAGGGGGACTCAAAGTGAAAATAAAAAAATATATAAGTTTTAACATCATTTATCCTGAACACCGTAGAAGAAAAAAAAAATTCCAAATCCCAAAATTGTGGTTTTTTTTGGTCATTTCACGTCCCCTAAAAATTGGAATGAATTTATTCAAAAAAGTCACATGAATTCCAAACTGTTAGCAATAGAAAGTAGACTTCAGCCTGCAAAAAATGCTGCCTCACTCATCTCCGTAGGTGTTTAGTACAAAAAAGTTATTAGTCACAGAAAATGGTGCTACAGCGCAAATTTCAAAAATAGAAAATGTTTGGAATATTTTCACGGTAAAACATCATAATGGAAACCATAAATGTTTGGTATTGCTGGACTTGTATTGACCTGTAGAATACAGAGAACACATCATTTTTACCGAATAATGAATGTAGTAAAAACAAATCTCCCACAAACATTGTGCAAGTAAAAAAAAATTCACATTTGCCCCCATTTTTTTGCGGTTTCCCAGTATATTCTGTGGTAATATAAATAACACAATTGTAAAGTACATCTTGTCCTGAAAAATAAAAGTCCTCATATGTCTATGTAGGTGGAAGTATAAAAAAGTTATGACTCTGGGAGGACGAGGAGGGAAAAACGGACGTAAAAAAAAAAATAGGCCTCTGCATTAAGGGGTTAAACAAATTGAAGACTATGAGAAAATAAAATAAGTCTTTGGAGGCATTTTTCAATCAATACTAGCATGTTGCATTTTTGGAGCTGATACAAGTACATTACCAATTTTTCCCACTGGGAGCACAGTCACATAATAATAGTACATTTCTATTGTGTACATTATTTTTAATGGCATCTAAAAAGCTAGTCATAAAACTGTTCACCTATAACATTAAACCTGCCTAGTGCAGAATTTTGTAGTTCTTCCTTGTGTCAATAAACCCCTTATACCCATCAGTCATGGACTTTTGAAGGTATTCTGTGGTATCTGCCCAACATAAAGGTACAGTAGATTGCAAGATGGGGCCTCCATCTGCATTTTTTATTATTTTAAATCATAAGTCATTTAACATGTTACATCTTTCTTGTAAAGCTCTGATCCTTTATCATATGCTATGCCTCCTCCAAAGCTGTTCAATTTTTACTGCATGTATGCATAGCTCCACAAACAGAAACAACCATATTGTGTAAGTATGTATTTTTATTTTTTTCTACCCAGCGTTAACACTTTTTTTTTCTTTCTTTTTTTTTTTTTTTTGCAAAACCCTCTTAAGCTTTAGGTTATATGTTAGAACAGGTACCAAAGGAACAGGCTCATTCCATGAAGAGAGTGAAAGCATTAGGTAATTGTTTTTAGAGCCTAAGTATACTTGATAGTAATCTTTCAAGTAAACTAGTTCTCTTACTCAGAAATTATATTATACCAGAAACTGAACATTGACATAGTTGTATCTACTCTAGACAGGGGTTTTCAAAGCATCCTAAAATTTTTAAAAATAACAAAAAGCAATATAAGCAATGAAGTTATTTACAAAAGGTCAAGAAATAAACTGCAAACTTGTGAGGCATGACAAGAGGAACATTAGCTCTTGCTGTTATCTGTTTGCTGTCAGGAGGTAATTGGTGGCCCCCATAGACAGACCAGTTCATACATAGGACAACATGAAGCCAGCATGCATATTGAACGCATACTGCAAAGTTTGAAATGTTTGCATTAATTTATATTCCCAGTCCCTCTTCTAACTCTGCATCTTTTAAATGTCCCACTAAATCCATAATCCTCAAATGTTTAATGTGGTCCTCTCTGGAAAATGTCCCACCACTGGGGATCTGTCCTGCTGTTATTAAGGCTATGTTCACATGGCTTATTTCAGAACGTATTTACATCAGATTGCCGATCGTAAATACGTTCTGAAATCAGGTGAATATCAGTTTCAAATAAGTGCCACTAAGTGTGGCACGTATTTGGAACTGATTTCCCGATGGATTCACCATCTCCATTCATTATAGGTGGTGAATCCGTCCGGAAATAATTCACATGCACATTGTTTTTCCGGTCGTTTTGCGGCTGCAATCCACGGCGGCAATCCGGAACGGAAATAAGTGTCGTCTAAACGACGACACGTATTTCCCATTAAAAATCAATGTAAAACGGCCAGTTACTTGTTTGTAACTGATTTCACAATGGATTTGCGGCCGTAAATACGGCTGCAAATCCGTTGCGAAATAAGCCGTGTGAACATGGCCTAACAGTGAATCAGTGCGAGTTCATGCTCTTATTAAATCTCTGCCTTGTTCCCCTCCCCCCCCCCCCCCCATAGAGGCCTGTGCTGGGACACCGCACACACATAATCAGATACAGCATGGTGGAAGAACTGCAGGAAGATGTCCCCTGATTCTGTGTATGTGCTGTGACTGGGGGACAGGTACACTGTCATTGGTGTAAATCTGCCTTCAGGTCTTGCACCTGTTTTAAAGAGAGGGTGAGGGGCCTAGGGACAATCATTAGTTGCAGGTTAGGTGGTTGTTGAAAGGATGGGAGAGGTGGGACTGAGAACATTTCTGTTGTCTTTATGTAGCACAGGTTGGAGTATCCTGGTGATCCTTTATAGGATCTAAAACTGTGGATTATAGGTGCAAACTAGGGTAATTTTGGCTTCATCTTTGGTCTTCTTGTACGTGAGAAGGTTGTGACTGTTGATGGTTGATGCTTTGCTACTTTGTTATCCATCACTTTTGACTTGTAGCCCAGTCAGAGGAATTTAGGAGATGCTTATCCAAGTTTACTTTGTCTGAACAGATACGATAGTATTGTATAACCAGGCTATATATATAATGAATTATTTTGTGTATTTTTTGGTGGAAAATTCTAGGTAGAACTAGAGAAAATTATATATAGCCAATATAATTATTACACACAGAACTACACAGGGCTTCTACTGTAGCTTCTAATTCCTCCGATTTCATACCAGGGCATACAATATCTCTCAAAAGTGAGTACACCCCTCATATTTTTGTAACTATTATATTATATATTTTCTTAGGACAACACTGACAATATGATACTTTGATACAATATAAAGTAGTCAGTGTACAGATTTGTATAACTGTAACTTTGGTGTGCCCTTAAAATAACTTAACACACATCCATCAATGTCTAAACTGCTGGCAGCAAAACTGGATAACTCTTAAATGAAAATGGACAAATTGTGCCCAATTTGCCATTTTCCCTGCACAGTGTCATGTGACTCATTCGTATCTCAAGGTCTCAGGTGTGAATGAAGAGCAAGTGTGTTAAATTTGATGTTATCGCTCTCAAACTCTCTCATACTGGTAACTAGAAGCTAAACATGGCACCTCATGGCATCTGAGGATTTGAAAAGAAAAAAGAATTACTGCTATAAATATAGATGGCTTAGTGTCACGTCAAGGGAGGTGCAGTGATCCCTAACTGGAACCCAGCCCACTGTCCCTGCCTACTTGACGTGCTGCCCTAGGTGGCAGACGGCAACTGGGCGACAGTCCCTGCACTGCTAAAGTGCTGGGGCCGTCAGGAGCAAGAATAGTCAGACAATCCGGGTCAATATCAAATAGGAACGCCAAAGCCACAAATCAGAACCAGAGGAATAAATGTAGACAAGCCGAGGTCAAAAGCCAAACGGAAGCAAAGCACAAAATCAGGAGACAAGCCGGGGTCAGGAGAACAGGCCGAGGTCAGGTACACAGATAAACAAAACACAATAAACCAAACACGTAACACGAGGTAGCCAGGAATATCACAGGCGCAGCACTCAGCCATCAGGGAGTTTAAATGGGATTCCTGGATACTGCCCCTGCAGCTGATTGGAGCGGCCTCCGGGTCCTCCCATTGGCTGGTGCAACTCGCCCCCTGTCAGGAGTGGCTGGGCCCCTGTCACTCACAGAGTTGTCAGCAGCAAGTGTATCAGGGTGGGATCATGCATCAGCTGCTGCAGCCTGAAGATCCCTGCAGCCTGAGCACAGCTTAGCCCTGACACTTAGATTATGAGATTGCCAACACCCTGAAACTGAGATGTAGCATGGTGGTCAAGTCTATACAGCAATTTATCAAGACAGGCTCCACTCAAAACAAACCACCATGATCGACCAAAGAAGTTGGGTGCACATGCTCAGTGTCATATCCAGAGATTGTCTTTTCAAAATAGATCTATGAGGTCTGCTAGCATTGCTGCAGAATATAAAGGGGTGGGAGATCAGCCTGTCAATGCTTAGACCATACGCCGCACACTGCATCAAATTGGTGGCATTACTGTCATCCCAGAAGGAAGCCTCTTCTAAAGATAATGCACAGGAAAGGCCACAAACAGTTTGTTGAAGATAAGCAAACTAAGGACATGGATTATTGGAACCAAGTCCTGTGGTTTGATGAGATCAAGATAAACTTATTTGGTTCAGATGGTATCAAGCATGTTTGAGGACAACTAAAGTAGTACAAAGATTGGCGTGCGTCCTACAGCTAAGCATAATGATGGGAGTGTCATGGTTTGGGGCTGCATGACTGCTGTCAGCTGTGGGGAGCTACAGTTCATTGAGGCATGAATGGCAACATGTATTGTGACATACTGAAGCAGAGCATGATTCCCTCCCTTTGGAAACTGGGCCATAGGGCAATATTGTAACATGATAATGACTCTAAACATACCTTCATGAGAACCACTGCCTTGCTAAAGAAAATGAGGGTAAAGGTGCTGAACTGGCCAAGCATGTCTCAAGACCTAAACCCTACTGATCATCAGTGGGATATCCTAAAACGAAAGGTGGAGGAGCGCAAGGTCTCTAACATCCACCAGCTCCGTGATGTCGTCATGGAGGAGTGGAAGAGAATTCAAGTGGCAACCTGTGAAGCTCTAACGAACTCCATGCCCAAGAGAGTTAAGGCAGTGCTGGAAAATAATGGCCACACTAAATATTGATACTTTGGGCACAAAGCATCTCTCTTACAGCATGTAGTCCTAATATAATGTCCAGGAATAATCAGTGATTAAAGAGCATCCAACTTGTGTATACTGTATCTGTGTTCAGGGCCAGTTTTGGAAAAAAAAATAGGGCTTGAGTCACAAACAGATTAGACCCCCGCCACTTGTTATTTTAGACAGCACTGTCTCATGTAGTCATTTTATTCTACATAATAATAACATACCACCATGGCAGGAATAAAGGTGGGATTAAATTAACCTGCCTTTTTTTACAACCTAAACAACTGTAAAGCTAAGTAACTATAAAGTGGCAAGTTAGAGCTCCTATTGAGAGCCCCCATCAAGTTGCTCCATAATTCCAATAATATATGTATAATATATAATAGAACTAATAAAAGCCATTAAATGATCAAAGATTGGGTAGTTTTACAATATTTCACTTGTAATAGCGGGAGTACAAGGCATCCCAGAAGAAACTGGAGGTTTTTAAAAGATTTATTGAAGTTTACACTGTAAGGAACTTCTTTAATATGTAACTGTATTTGAGGTCTAGCACTCAGTCTTTTAAGGTTTTCTTGCCTTCCTGGGAATGCCTGATACGATCTTCGGTGGCACACTTCTACTGCAGGTCGGGAGTCTCCCTCTCCATCCACATGTATTTTCCCACATGTATTATCATTGTCTTTGTATTTATATCTCCCACTGTCTCTTTCTGATACCCAACTGGAATCTGTTTCTCAATGTTTCTTGCTGTTTGGGGAACTTGTTTCTCTAGCGCCAACTGTCTGCTCTCTAACACTCTGCTTAGACTGACTCCTTTCCTCAAAGCTCCTAGGTTTCTATTCTTTCTGTGTTTCTTCCCAGCACTCTGATGCCATATAGCGTCAGATGAAGAAACCACTAGTTCCACCTCTACACACTTATGAGGTCCATCTCTTCTACAAAGCACCCCTGAGTAATTGTCCAGTTTGCAAACCCTTAAAACTGGCTGTGTTTCTAAAGCAGCAAATCTATTTATCGGAATCTATATTAAAAAGGGATTGACTCTCATAAGCAACATATAAACAATGTTATAATAGAATGGTCAGTTTTGATTGCCAAAAAGTAGAGCTTCTAATCATGTATCAAACAATCATGTTTCTAGTACACATGTAACCCTACTTCATTCATTCAGCAATTTTTTTTATGAGTCCTGTCTTCTGTCTACTATATACAAACTATAAATAGCCACAAGCTATTTCACCAGCAAATGTACAAATCTGCAAGATAATAACTGAGTGCAGCTATTTTCCATGTAATTCTGCATCTATAGCCACAAGCCAAATATGCTCCTTACTGTCTCCAGAATTTTATTCACTGACATGCATCTTGAAGCGCTGTTCAGAACTAGCATCACAATAATAGCATTATGCTTAGGATAAATCATTATCTCTTAGTTTTTTAATCAAATGTTTTTAATGGTTGTTTTATTTGAGGCCATATGTTTCATGTAGAATACCTCTATTTTCTGCTCTAGAGGTAATAGTCTAAAATTTAATATTAGGTAGAGAATATAAAAAAACGCTAGATATAGTGCATGGCAATTATTTTTTTCCAGGAGTATTGTTAAGCTCAAGTCTCACTTTTTAAATATTAATACAACTCCCTACATTATGAAGCAGTACAGACTTTATGTGGTGCCATACAGACTCCATTATGTGCCACATGAGTTATTCTACCATATAAGCAATGCATGTAGGTGAGAATGCAGAATGTAGCGTAATTCTTACCATTTTTACATGTCTTTCCAGTGTCTCCCAAATGTGGAATACCACCGATTCACTTCTTTTTGTAAATTTTGTGTTGGATCTTTTCATCGGAACAACAATGAAGATATGACACTTTGATATCAATGTAATGTTGTCTGTGTACAGCTTGTGTAACAGTGTAAATTTGGTTATTGCCCTCAAAATAACTAAACACCAATAATTCAATGTCTAAACTGTTGGCAACAACAGTCTTTTATTTTCTTTAGCAAGGCTTTGGTCATATTGGAGGTGTGTTTGTGGTTGTTATCATGTTGGAATACTGTCATGCAGCCCGGTTTCCAAACGGAGGGGATCATCTGCTTTAACATGTCACAGTACATGTTGGCATTCAAGGTTCCCGCAATGAACTGTGTTCCACCAACAGGATGGGCCACAAAGCTATTCTGGATCGCCTATAGCGACAAATAAGGCACAAAGCACCCCCTCCATGGAAAATTCAGCCCACTCTATGTCTCCTTACTCCTCTTTCTTGCCTGGGATGAAGTAACCACCTGCCTTTGCCTACCCTGCTCTGCTCCCCACAGCCAGCAGAAGTCATGCAGTACCCATAACCATTGCAATTACTCAACACTACCCACATTTGTTTATATTGGTATAATAAGACTCAGGACTTGTTTCCAATATTCCATGTCACTTATGGTTCAGCATGTCTTCAGATAACCTGGTTGTGGGCTTTACTCTGTAAATCATTATTTACATGAGGCTTAAATGCTGGGCCCATGAAGACCAATTAATGCAGTGTGATGAGTAGGTAACCCCTGTGCACTCTGAAAGGACAATGACATCCCAACCTTTTAAAAACTCTGCAGCAAACTGTCCTGTCATCGTACTCCACCTTATACCTAATTTGAAAAGTCAATCATACTGGAACTAATCGTTACTGAGCACAAAGCTTCGTGAACCAAAACATCATGGTGAGGCTCTGAGTGGAACTTTGTCTTATCTTAAAACCGCTGTATGGGGGTTGGCCAACGTGATGCAGCTGCAGGTCGTGAAGTTTCTTACAGCCTTAGAACCAACTCTTTTTGTAGGCATCGCATTTCTTTTTCTTCAGTCCTCTGTAAGTTCTTTGTCCATGACCCGGTTGGCACGTTGATTTAGAGTGGACCTGTGTCTAGAGTGACCGTCGTCCACCAAGACCGACGAGCGCCGATTAAACATCATATTAGCACACTAAAGCCTTCTTACATTATAAGAAGTCACATTTTTAATATGGTAAGAAAATGGCAAATTATGGGATACAATGTGTCCATTTTCCACTTAACGGGTCGTAATCACTTTTGTGCCAGTATCTGGTTTAGATTTGATGGCTGTGTGTTGTGTTATTTAACACTGTATTTAACTAGTTTACATTGAATTCATTAAATTGTTTCAAAATGCGCCATATCTTCAGTCGTTTGTGCCATTGAAAAATATTATTACAATATTTACAAAAAAATGTTAGGAAAGTACTTACTTTTGTGAGATACTGTGACTTCCTAAAACCCTGTAAACAAAAATCCAATATGGGTCCCAACCATTTAAAAAAATAACTTTTTATCAGTATCCAATATAAGAAAATGTTTTATAGTGCAAAAAAGAAACCAATTCTCATAGGGACTGATCCTTATCAAAACTCAGTTTGTACAAAGAGGAAGGCCCAGGGATTCAAAAGCTAAACTCTCCCTAATGGCCACTCACCGATAGTGTTGAGCGATTACGTTGGCCATCGACATCGGTCGATGGTCGATAGCTCGACACATCATCGACACAGATAGTCGATAGTCGATAGAACTAAGAGTATGAGCATGGACCATTAAAGTATAGGGAGAGGAGCAAACAACACCTTCATTCTTCACACACACAAAATGGGTTGGAGATTGCGGGTATGTTACTTCAACACTTTCTGTCATATGCAGATTGGGGCTTAATGATATTGGCACCTATACTACTCTTAGGTTAATAAAATGCCAAAGAAAATAATAATAATCACACTACACTATCACTATATGCCCTGTATTGTAACACCAGCCTTGACACTTTATAAAAACCGTGCATTCACCCAACAAATTAAATAGTGCCTGAAGGCTCAGTATGATTTGCAACCTCATTTTACTTGAATCTAGGACATTGGGGAAATTCCCCTGTCCTGGATCTGCAGCATATCGCCGCCTCAACCTGAATGTCCCCCAGATTTTACAAAGTGCCGGAAAAAGAGAGTATTTAAACCAACATCTTCTAAGTTAATTGGACATTGACACCCTATACATCCGTCCTGGGCCACTGCATGAGCCCCCAAATACCTGCCATGAACCCCCCCAGCATTCAAAACAGTGCCGGGAAAAGGACGATCATTTCAACCCATCCATTTTAGTTTAAACTGCGAATCTGATCTATATCATGATACCTGTACACTAGCTGCCATCATTTGACCAAATTACTACCCTGTATGACGCTCACTGATTAAATAAGTGCGGGAATGGAGTACTTTTCTTCAACCTACATGTTGTTTGAAAACTGGACAATTGACTGTACCTGTCCGGGGACAGCTGTCACATGACAATTAAACCTGTCCATGTAACCCCCAAATTTAAAATCGGTGATGGCGGACAAAGACGTCTCCTTGAAACCATACCTCAATTTTTGTTTGAACACTGGAACATTAAAATTTTACTCTGTCCTGTTCCGTCAGACTTGAGCCTTTAATCCTGTATGACCCCACATCGTTTAAATCACTGGGCCGGTTCAATAGGGGGAGTCTTTCATCCACCTTTTAGTTACAACTGGACATATTACGGTAACTGTCATGGGTAGCCGCTATGCCCCTACGTACTCCAGAGATGCGGAACAACATTGAAGCTTCAATTGGAAATTTACTGGTGGTTTTACAACATTCATGTTCCACTCACATGGTGCCACACACTTTTTCCTTGGCAATTTACTTTTTCTTCTTTTTATCTACGTGATGGCAGCGTAATATGTATCAGGTTTATTTGTATCTAGCGTCCGTGCCCTCCTTTTCAACAATGTACTACTGACTTTTAAAATATTTTCATGGTAAATGTTGCCTGTACCTCTATTGTAAAATTCTGAGGAACTGGGTGTTATTTTACAGAACTTTTTTGTTACATGAATGTTTTTTAGTAGTTTATTGTCAGGAATTTCACCATTTTCCAAATATTAGGATGGATTCACACACCATGTCTTTGTTTCGAATCCTTTTCTTTATCTTGTATTATAAGAGGGCTTGTCCTCATTTGAGGGAAAAATCTGATTCGCTTATGTCTACTAGAACTCTTGCAACTTTAAACTTGTCTGTTTGCTTAATTACATAGCAAATGTGTGCAATTCAACAGTGGTACTTTCATATTCCCAATGCTTTATGACAGCTCCATCTCACCCTTGAGCCAACTCTTGAACAAATTGTGAAGAATCTTTTGTCTGTTAAGAACACATATAATACTTTTGTATTAATTTGGGGGACCTGTTAGTTATAACTGCATTTCAAAGCCTCAAATTCTCCCAAATACATTTAAAGAATGACCCCTTCAGAGCCATTTGGCAAAAATTGTGAAAGAAACCTAGGTATGTTGGGAAATACAATTCTTATTTTTTTATAAGTGGAACCTGTCAAAGTATTGTCTGCATTTTCTAAAGCACATAATGCCCCCAACAAATATTTCAAAAGCAGGATCCCCTTAGAGACAATTTGGTACCAATTGTGAAGATAAATTCCGTGCGTTTTAGTATTAATAATGTTTTTTTATATTAGGAAATGTTGTTTTGCTGCTATGTACTAAACAGCATTATATGACAACTATTTTTGTTGGTATTTATTGGTACGGAGGAATGAATCGACAAGTTACAATATTCATGTAGAAGGTTTAACTCGCTCATCTGATTTGATGACAAATGTCTGCTTCCAAAAGGTTAAATGATTATTCTCGCGAGATCTCCAGCAACAAATTGTCACATATTATTTTATTATAGTTGACTCTCTCAGCCAATATCTTATAACTTGTGACGGGGAGAAAATGACACTTAAAAGCTACTTCTCTATGTTCACAAACTGGACCCAGTTTTATTGCCGTATTTCACAGCTACATGAACCACATAAATTTTTTAAAACTATCGAATTATAACGTAATATTAAAAATTGTGATGGGAGAAATGCACACTTAAAAAGCACACATTTATACAGCCACCATCCAAAGGACCATAATTAATAGATGTCATTCACGACAAAATGGAACCTCATAATCCATTGCGTAAATGCGCACAAAACTTATAAAGTATTAAAGTGCTGTACAATGGATATACGGTGTCTGTCTAGACAACCTTGCAAGTCTTCTTCCAAGTCTCACTCACCAAGACTAACGGCTCAAAACCATGAACTGTTGGAAAACAGTGAACAAAAATTTGAAGTATAACGAAATGTTTCATTTTAAAAAAACATTTTACAAGACGACCATTTCCTGTTCTGAGTGGTAATGTGAAGTTGCAACGGCCACTCAATACCGGTGTCCTCGAAATTGGAGGCCACAACATCTCAGAGATCCATGGCTGTTTAATCTTGGGGGGTGATGAAAACTCAAAACAGATCCACAATTACTTCTGGTGGAAAGCGGTGCCGTTCTGTCTGTTATGTCTCCTACGGCCCTGTGCTGAAGGTACCGTCAGTATGACGCTGGCTGCTGGGCAGGGACAACAACCTCTATGGCAATGGCGAGCATACACCCAAGAGTAGTGCCATTGCGTACATTTTGGATTCCCAGAAGCCATATTTGGGTCACGGATATACCACCATACCAAAAAACATCCGGTGTTGAGACGCAGTTGTCGTGCACCATGATCTTAAGCTGGTCTCTGTGTGTTCGGATGTGTGCCCTGCTTTGCATGCGTTGGTGAGGTTGATAAACCAAGATGGCAGAGGCTCACCCATTAGGCTTCCGCCACCTTGGGACTGCCTGCTGCTGCTGCCGAATAGGCTACCTGGCACTCTAATGCCTGTCATGTCGCGTGATGGTTGTATACACCGTGACATTGTGAGGGAACGCTGCAAAGGCAGACGATAAAGATGCTCTACAGTTGATCAAAGCAGCCAAGGTCTCCATTTACTGCATCAATTACTCTATTTTTGGCGTGGGTGGAAGGGAATGTGCTGACGTTTTGTTTTGTACAGGGGACTCCACTGGAGGGTGGGCCCCCAACCAGTAATGTTGTTCATTTTGATGGCCTTAATCGAGGGTTCTTGTTGGAGGGATAATGGAGCATACCTAAGCATACATGTGAGAGGAGCGAGCCTTGATTTCCAACGCATCTGGGGCGAGAGGCAATAGACTAAAATGATCTTCCTCATCCCTTCCTCTCACTCCACTTCAAATATCCAGACAACAACCCTCTTTCCAAGGCAGGGACGTCGGTAACGTCCGGTTGTTGGAATACTTCCTCCTCCTCCTCTCTCTTCCTCATCCGCTTCCTCTGGCTAAGATTCAAACAGCCTGACTTGCTGATGATTGATGCATCCTGAGAAGTTGATGCGCCACCTTGCATTGCCTTGGACCCCGAAACCACTGCCCTAATGTAAGACCGATGGAATTCGTGAAACTGTAGAGCATTGTGGATTTGACAGGAGAGAAAGGCTCCGTGGGTACGCCTATGTGTCAGTCTCCTCCTCCGTGATGGCGGGAACCTTTTGTTTCATGACAGTGTCCAACGGATCGTCTTCCAGACACTAAGATCACCTCAATGCTATGCTGACAAGGGCATTGTCCGGCAGTGAACATTTTGGTGGCTTCTTCAAAGCTCAGGCCAAAGGGTATGGTGTAGACGCTCTTATCAACCTGCCTCCAACTCGCGGTGGCCTCAACACCCCCGAGGTCCGCACCTCTGGCTTGGTCAGGCCATGTGTTCACTCTACTGCGTAATCGGCTTTGGCTGCTGCAACAACTAGCACTGGGCATGTGTGGGTGGAATCTCCAGCGTGTTGCCACCCATCCCCGTCAACAATGAGACAGGTTGATGGGTAGAGCCCGAGTACGCTGCAACGCAGCCAGGCGGGTAGAAGCAGGGTAGCGCAACGCGGAAGTGCGAAATTTGACTTAGAGCTTCCTCAGCACGGCAGTCCAAGACACGGTAGCTCTTTAGAAATTCTGGCCGACAAGGTTCATGAAATGTGCCAGGCAAGGCGATGTGATCCAGCCTACCGATCTTAAGGGCAGCCAGCAGATTTCGCAACCGTAAATACACCACCCTTTTCCAGTCACAAGTTCTTTGCACCCACGCCCGCGCTCGGTCACGTAGCGGATGAGCGTCCCACAGCTCCTGACCTTTGTTGGGGCCACCCCCCCCCCCCCCCCCCCCCGGTCGCAAAGATAGACCGCCCGGCTCTTTCACACAGGCACCTGTCTTCCTCCCCCTCCCCCCACAATGCAACTGATGCTACCAAGATGCGACCGTTGGGGGGAAGAAACCCTGCACCATCCCGGCGGTTTTGAAGAGCGTGCGCCGAGCCTGAGATCCCACCGTCATCACCAGAGACATCCACCCCAGATCACCCAGTGAGCTGTCTCAGAGATATAAGCGGCCTTGGCTCCGTGCTCCACTTATACCAGTCCTTGTGTCGGGGTCAGATGGACTTTTCACGGCCAAGATTGCAGACAACACGCTTGAATTTTAGATGACACGTGGCTGGCAAGGGCAGGGACGGCTTTTCTGGCAAGAAAATGACCCTGCCTCGGCATCTGGTATTGGGGGCAAGGCAAGGGCCATGACGGGGCGGAACCCATCTGTGTCCTCCAGACGGAAAGGCAACATTTCCAAGGCCCAAAAGCTGGGCAATGCCGGACATTCAGGCTTTTGGCTTTGGGGATGGTTGGGTTAAAGGGTTTTGCGCCATACCCAAAACCTGGAAGACAGGAGGCTGGCTGTAGGACTGGCCGCTGTACGGCATGCAGGTACGTCAAACATGGCGGAAGGAGAAGGGAGTTGGAGGGTCTCTGGTGGATGCTGGTGGTAATCGGGCAACGGTGGAGGCTGAAGCGGAGGCTGATCCCTGTTAATGACTCTTAGAGGACATGGGCAGCTAGGAATTGCTTGGTGATGGCGAGGAGGAGGAGGCGAGAGACACGAGGGTGTGACAGTGGTTGGAGGCCCGGCGTGACTAGACATGTTGGTGGTGGATTACACTCTAAGTTCTTGCCTCTTACTTATGAGGGTTTACGGCAAAGGCGGCATATGACATCGCTGGGTGAATCTAGAGGCTGGCTCAAAGAAGGCCCAGGCTTGAGTGGTCCGGTCCTTTTTGACGGCGATAAAGCGAGCGAGGGGTTTTGCGCTGATCCGTGGTGGCGGATTCATTTCAGCGGACTTCTGCGACCGCCTCTCCCATTTTGAGGCGGTACCGTTCTGACACTACCCCATAGTCTTCTCATCGTCAGTGTTAAAGGCGCTCGCAAGAATTTCTGCTGAAAACGACCACGTTGGTTCCGCTATGTAGTCATCATCTTCATCAACACAGGTGACTTGTGTCCTGACATTCTCGCATCAGGAGCTGAGGGACCACACGCAAGTGGACTGCAAGGCGTTGAAGACTCCGCAAGGGATTTTGACGATTAACGGGCTTCCTTCTCCTCCTTGATGCATCAGTAAAACTGGCGTCAGGGCGAGAAAATCATCCTCTTTGGCCTCTTGATCTTTTATAATGCCTTCTGTCCCCAACCGCATGTTTGTAATCCAAAGTGGTCTTCAGAATTGGATTATCCAACAGTGGTGGGTACAAAGTGAAATTTGGGTTGCTTCATGTTGGACGGATGCTGGTGATGATGATGACGACAATTGTGGACGTGACTGGGAGGACGAGGAGGTAAGACTGCTGGATGCAGGTTGACATTATCCCACTGAAGGACAGATTGGCGACGGCTGTTTGTTTACTGAGATTCCCAGGGCCCTGACCAGAGATGACAGGCCTGACGGTCCTGAAATGTTGATCCGCTGGCATGAGTGTTGTCGCCAGTCACTGGATGGTGCACCTCTCTAGTACCTCTACCTCCAGGTGATACCCCTCTTTGCTCGCTTACCACTGATTTGCTCCCATGTTCAGAAATATAAAAATTTGAGAAGGTATGGAAAAGTTTTTGGAAAGTCTCTTATTAAAGAATGGCAAATTACGGCTATTCTCAAATCCTCAATCAAAACAAATTGCTGGATTCAAATATAACTGCAATGTAGATCTATCAAACAAAAGCTGGCCTGCGCCAAAGTGAAAAAACAGGTATCTGAATGTATTCGGATAAAAAAAAAAGGATTTTTGGCACCTCAATTAACTTGTGGTGACTACAAAATTGCATGTATTCCAAATTAATGCAAAGTAGATCTATCAACCAACGCTCGCGCCTTGCGCCATAAGTGAAAAAACAACGTATCTGAAATGTATTCGCGATAATACAAAGGTAGTTTTGGCCCTCCTTTCAATTTCACCTGTGGTGACTCACATAAATTGCAAGTATTCACCATTTAACTTCAAGGTGCCTCAATGAACAAAGCTGTAGTGCCGCCAAGTCAAAAAACACGTCTCTGTAATGTATTCGGATAATAAAAGGTTTTTTGGACACCTATCAATTCACCTGTGGTATCTACACAATTGCTGGACTTCAAATTTAACTGCAAGGTGGCTTATCAAATATCTGGAATGGGCATTAGATGAAAAAAAAAAAACGTATCTGTAATTGTTTTCGGATAACTAAAAGGCATTTTTTGTCACCTTATCAATCAACTGTGGTAACTACACAATCTGCATGGATTCAAATTTAACTGCAAGGTGGCTCTATCAAAAATCCGGACTGGGGCAAAAGTGCAAAAAAACACGTATCTGTCATGTATTGGATAATAAAAGGTATTTTTTGGCACCTATCAATTCACTGTGGTAAATACAACAATTGCTGGATTCAATTTAATCTGCAAAGGTGGCTCTATCAACACAAATCTGGACCCTTTTGGGGGGGCAAAAGTGCAAAAAAACGTATCCTGTATTGTATGCGGATAATAAAAGTATTTTGGGCAACCTTACAATTAACCTGTGGTGACTGCACAAATTGCTGCATTCACATTTAAGTGCAAGGTGACCTAATGAACAAGATGGACTAGGCAAATGTGCAAAAAAAAACACGTATCTGTAATGTATTTGGTGAAATACAGGGTTTTTGTTTGGCACCTATTCAAACTGTGCTGATTCAAAATTTGCTGGATTCTATGTTTTGAACTGCAAGGTGGATATATGAACAAAGGTGGAATGGGCAAAATTGGAAAAAAAATAGAAAACAAAAAAAAAAAAAAAAAAAAAATTGAAACACTATCTGAAATGTATACTGATAATTAAAGTGGAGTTATGCACCTAACAAGAGACCTGCAGTTATAGGAAAATATGTGTATCTAATATAAGTTCAGGCCTGCCCAATATCCAGGAAATATTTCAATATGAAAATGTTAATAATTAAAGCTATTGAAGTGTTATGTTCTACTCTAAGTCTTGGTGAACTTTATCCAGTATTCTTTATAGAGCTTGGTCTGTGTTCGCCACGGGGGCCCACCTCGCTTTCCCCCGACCCCGTGACTTTACAGAGGTAGATGCTCATTTAAAAATTCTCTTACCTAACTAATAAAAATCTTCCAATCTCTAATCTAACTAAATTGTATGGACTCACAGTAACAGTAGAGCTTTCCTCTGTGAAAAAAATAGATTAATTTCGCTGAGATGTATGGTCACAAGCAGATCGCACAGTCCTTCTGCTCTGAGACGCTGAGAGACACTGAGGATGAACAGAAAAGCTGTTCTATGGTAAATAGAGGTCATGTGTTTTTTCCAGCCAATCGCTGCTACCAAATCCTAGTCATGACGTCGCACAATATCTCACCCTGCTTTATTCTGTAAGCTAAGAGATTTGCTCCCGGCAAAATGACAGGAAGCAAAAAAAATTGGCGCGATCTTAATAGTGATGCACAGTTTTTTAAAAAAAATTATCCATGATCTAAAAATTTCGATCAACTAAAAAACTGTGCCCGATTTCAACTTTTTCGATTTAATCGTAAACCCTGCTACCGTAAGGGTGACCCCGCACAGCTTCTTCATCCTGACTAATCATCCCCCCAGTTCTAGGATATGGCTTGGCATATTAATTTGTGTAGTCGGATTGTCAATAGCAAAAAGGGGGTACACCCCTTGTCGAACTAAAAAAAATTTAAAATTTAAACAAAAGGACACAAAAAATAAAAAAGTGTTCCCAAATTAAAACAAAAATTCCCTAAACATGCTTCATCCCACCATTTAGGAATCATAAGTGGGATAATCGTTAATAAAATGATGGCTTCAAGAACAATACATACACTCAAACAACATCACATTGTAGCACAAAGTATTAAATTGAATAAATACATAGCTACCAGTAGGTGGTCAGGAAAGGGATGATGTGCCACCTCCCCACAACCCCAGAAAACAAATGTGTGGGAGTCAGGTACGCTTTACCACCTGTCTATTCACAGTTGCCTGTAAACAACCCTAATTTAGAGGTAGAGTTATAGTTATTGTTGTTTTTTAAGCAATTTTCACAAAAAATACACATTTTTGGATTAATTCAAACTAATGCAGCAGGATTTGGGTCAAATGTATATATGAACTGAATCTGAAGTGCAACACTTTATGGCACCATCAAAAAAATTTTTAGATTTTTTACCATTTCTGAGGTAAATAAATAGGATGGGCGAATTGATTCTAACGAAAGGGAAAATTTATTTTTAAAATTTTAAAGGAAAAAAAATCGGTTCGGGAACAAAAGTCGAAGTTTGGGGAACCCAGATGAACAAAAATAAAGGTTTTTGTTTGAAAAAGGGCCTGCAAGCAAAATGGTTTTCCCGGGGGCCCAAAGCACTCGGGGAGGAAGAAGGGCAAAAGAAATAAAAGACATGGCAAGTTTAAGGGCCAACCCAGAACCGGGGGGTTTTCTTTGCCCAACCACCGCACTTTTAAAAGTTTTGGGCGCGCCCGGCTGGGGGCTCACACTCCCCTCACGTACTGTTTAAAGGGAAGGTGCCCCCGCGGGCGTTTTTTAATAGCTCTTACTGGAAACTGATTTTTATACAGCGTTTTTTTGGGGGGTGCCCCCAGCTTGTCTCAGAGACTGCTTCTTTTAAGGGGTTCTAAATTAATTTTGGTGGAGTATTGGATCTAAAGTCCATGTTTTTCCCAAAATTTTGGGGCAGCTGCAAAAATTTTTTTTTTAAAAGCTATCTGCTCACAGCACATTGAATACCAAGGGTGATCTAACCTGTTCCTTTTGGGTATTCTTTTAAAGAAACAGTTGTTTCTTCGTTGGGGTTACTCCAAAAAAACCGCCCTTTTTCCCCGGGCCAAAAAAAAATTTTTTCCCCTGGGGCCCATAATTAAATTAAGCGAAGGTTAATTACTTTTTTTTTCCTCTTGTTGTTTGCAAAAAAACCCACCCCCTTTGTACACGTTTACAAAGCTGGTATTTTGGGTTGCTAAAATTGTTTGGCGCAATTTACTTTCCGGGGTTTAATTTAAAGCTTTTTTTACGGGCTGGGGTTAAACTAAAATAAACCGTCTTTTTTCCCCCCAAAAAAAAATACTTTTTTCCCTTGGGGTGCAAAAATTCACAAGCAAAGGGTTTTTAATTAAATTTTTTTCCTCTTTTTTGTTTGTTTAAAAAAACACCCATTGTAACCGCTAAAAAAGCTCGTTTTTTTTTGGGGGTTGCTAAATTTCCCTTTTGCGCAATTAAAACCCAAAGGGGTTTTGATTAAGCGTTTTTCTGCATTTTGTACTAAAGTAAAAAAAAATTTTTTTTTTCACCGCCACAAAAAAAAATTTCGGGAAAGCATAATTCATATCCAAAGGTTAATTAACCCTGTTTGGGCTTTAAAATTTCAGTAAAAAAACACAGAGTTTTTAAAACGGCAAATAAAAACTTTTTTTCCTGCCCATTTGGGGACGAAATTTTATACCCCGGGTTACCCAAGTTTTATTTGGGTTCTTTTTGGGATCAAATACAGGGGTGTATTTTCATAAAACCAATATCTTAAATCAAACAGGGGGTCGGGTACTTTTTAAAAACAAACAGAAAGTCAGACAGAGGGGTGGCGGGCTCTTCACCTCCCGATTTGGCAGAGGCAAAAAAACATTCCGGGCCCCCAGGTCCGGCACAGCAAGGGGACTTTCGAAAGCAGGGGTGACCCCGGTAAACCCACAACTGCCGCTGTAAATCTAGGGGCCCGGTTTTCTGACTAGCAACCCCAAGGGTTCTTGATTTTTTGGGGACGGGGGGGCATCCATTTCCTACCAAAATGAAAACTGACCCCCCCAACAAGATGGGTGGGAACCTAGACACAAAACCCCTTATTGGGCATGGCCCGGGAAGGGGTTCAGCGGCCCCACCTGTCCTCAAGCCCCCCTTTTGCCCATCCCTTCCCCTCAGCCAGAATCAAAAAAGGGGCCCTTGGGGCTCAGCGCCACTAAATAGCAAGGATGAAAAATTTTTGAGGGGGGGGCCGCAGCATTTTTACTTGGCAACAAAAAATGGGGCCAAAATCGCCTGTTCTTGCAGTAGGCGGCAAAGTTTTAGATGTTGAGAGGGGGCATGGGAGGAAAATTTGTGGGGGGTCAGCCTCTGCATCCAAGACCGGTGATGGGACAGCGGGAAACGAAAAACAAAAAATAGTTTGATGATGTAGCCCCGCCCCGCACTTGGGACCCCGGGAAAGGGAAGGCTTCCATCATCGTCAGGAGAAGAGGGCGTCATTTTTGCCGTCAGGCAGCGGCCAGCCAACAATTGGGTTGTTTTGGCCGTGAGTCAGCGGGTAGCAGGCAGTGTGATTTCGGACCCCAAGGGGGCCAGGGGGAAAAAAAACCCGCTTCGCAGGCCCCGGGAAAGAAAGCGGCACAGGGGCTCAGCGAGGCAGGGGGTTTAGTATCACTCATTGCGGACGTTGGGCGGGTAAAATCCAATACTCGGGGGTGGGGAAATTTTCTTTGCAAAGACACCAGGAGCCAATAGGGGTTTTAAAATTTTAGAATCTGGGGGCAGAAAGTGAAGCATGGCCAGGGGCTAACTTTTTGGAAACCACGGCCTGCTTCAACACATGCGGGCGTCATAAATCCGGGGGCCCCTGGAGAAACGTTGGTTCAAAATTTTGGTTGGGTTCCAAATTCCTGCCCCCCCGCAGCAACACCCACACACCCCCATTGGCTGCATGCCATTGCAGCCCAATTTCAAGGTCCCAAACCCCCCTCGAAAGAAGGGAGCTTTTTTTCTCTTTGAAAACCCATCCCCTGGTCCAATGACCCTGCCCTCCACTCAGGGGCGCCAAGCAGTCGTTAAAGCGAGGCCCTTTGCAAAAGACAACAGTATGCGCCAACCACCCAAAAAGGTGCAGAAGCTGAGCGTACTCCTGTCCAAGTTTTTGGTGCGGCAGTCCCCCCTTTCCCAAATGGTGGCCCTCGCCCCGTTTCAGAAAAAACTAAGGGCTTGTCCAAGCCAAAGAGGGAGATTTTCCAAAACCATAATTTTTTTTCCAAAAGGGCAGTACCAGCACTTCATAAATATTTGGAAAAAAAGGGTGGGCCAGTCCTTATCGTTTTTCCAAGGTGGACGGCAGCGGGGAGGGTCGGGAAAGCTGTAACAAATGGTCGGGGCCCAAATTTTTTGGTTTTTTAAAGGGCCCCAAACTGGGGGTGAATTTTCTTCCGGCTCAGCCACACCAACAATTTTGGCCCAGGAGACGCCGTTTTTCCTCCCCACTTTGTCAAATTTGCGGCTCCTGCTCCAATTTTCCCCTCCCCTTCTCCCCCAAAACCCCAACCATTTTTCAGCCCCCCACAAGTCCTGCCCTTTAAAACCCACATTTTAGAGGCAAAAGCGGGTCACGTTTTTTCAACACCTTGGCTTCCCCTCGGCGAACAAAGGGTCACACGGGGAGGAATTTCACCGCGCAGCAGCAAAAAAATCGATGGTGGCTTTCCCCCCGTCCAACGCAAATGGGAAAAACCATGGTGAACGGAAAATTTGGAGGGAAAAAGGTGTCCTTTGCGCACCGGGGGAGGGATGGGTCCATGCGCCCTGCTTTGGCGCATGTTTTTCAATTTTGGTTTGAAAATTTTCCTGAAGTCCCCAAACCACTTCAGAAATTTTTGAAAAATGGCCCGGGGGAAACTGGCATGCATTTTAAATTTTCCATTCCGACAAACCCAGGAAACACCCCCTCGATTTTGAAAGGGGCAAAAACGCCCCCCCCAACACCTCCCTTATATGCAATTTTTTCCCCCAACCTTTGGGTTTTCCAGCCTGCAAAAGTTGGACCGACTGTATGAACAAAAAAGGCCTTTAAAGGGTTTTTTTTGGATTGATCAAGGGACAGGGGGTACTCCCCTGTGTAATTTTGATGTCAGCCCATTTGGTAACCTAAATGCGTGACCCCCTGCCTTTTGTTGAGGCCATTCGGGGAGGCCACGTTTTTTTGCAGCCCGCCGGGAAACAAAGGGGTTTGAAAAACAAAAAATTCCCTGCTTCATGTCCTAAACAAAATGCAAAAAAAATCGTTCCGACCCAAGGGGACTGGGAGTAACGTGGCGACAACATCCCCCGCGGCCACATAAGTCCCCCCGGAAAAACAAAAAATGGAGGAAGGGGGAGGGGGGAACTTTTTATTTAAATAAACCCCTTGGGCCCTGGTGAAATGGGGTGAATTTTTTCCCCAAACCCCAGGTTGACAAAAAGAGGGGGAAAAGGAGCAGCTGGAAGGAAAGATGGAAAATGGGGAAAAAACGGGGCCCGGGTTTTGGACCCCCCCAAGTCCCCCGGGGCATTTTACAGTGGGAAAATTGGAACAGGGGCCCCCCCGGAGTCACTTTGGCAGAAGGGCCCCAACCAAAAAAAATCCCCCTTGGAATTTTTCCGGGCTGGGTTACAGCCCGAATAGTCACCACCCGGGAAAGAGGGGAGGATTTCCCGCTCCTCCACCCTATTGGCCCCTCGTTTACCGGCCCCAAAAGGGGGACCCTTTTTTTCCCAGCTGTTGAGGGGGAGGAAAAACTCAAATACAATGGGGAAAAATCCCCCGTAGACATTTGGGCCGCTGCCTAGTTTGGGGCATCGTCCCTCCTCGGAAGGTCTGCCCCGGGGGGTTTTCTTCACCCAACCCGTACTACGCCCGCGGCGCTGAGGGAAGTGGGGGGGGTAGGACCAAGAAAGTCCACCCCAAAACCAAATTTGGGTTTCCACTGAGGGAAAAGGGGAATGGTAGGGGGAGCGCCAGCAGCGGGAAACCTGGGCAAAAACCCTTTTAAACCCCAACGGGATTGGTGGCCTATTTTGGACACACTTTTCCACCCCCAGTTAGAAGATCCCTAGACAACTGGGCACCCAAAAACCGGAAAGGGTGGGTCCCCAACTTGCCGGGGTTTGCAGTAAAAAAGCGGTCCTCCCCGGGCCAGTATTGTGGCATCAAGGGGGGTGTTCAGGGGCGGGGGGGGCCATCTTTTCCCCCAAAAGGGAAAAACCCCGTTTGCCCCACGGGGAAAATGTGGAACGACTGACCCTTTTGTCAAGATGAACTCGGCCGGGGATGGCCAGGATTTCCCCACCCCACCAATGCCAAAAGGTTTGAAAACCCCTTAACTTTTCCAACCTTTGGATCCCTCACCCAAACTTGAGAAATGAGTTGGTCTTAAAACAACCTCCTCACCACTTTTCGATCCCCCAAAACCCCGCCTGATGCCACAAAACCGGGGTGCCATTTTTCCCCATCTTCCTACCCCCATTTTACCAGGGACATGGGTTTGCCCCCCCCACCTCCACATTCTGTCTTTTGCCACTTTATACCCCCAATCCCTGCGCTGAGGGGCTGCTGCCGTAAACCTCCACACTGGGTCATTGTCCCACCTCTGCCCTTTCATGCTTTTGCCCCAGCCGGGCACCCCCAAATCTCTTTCTTTTGTGCCACTCATTTGGCCTACCCCAGTTTTTTCCCACCTCCCAAATGCCATTGGGCCCCCACTTTTCCTCCCTTTCATGCAGCTGCCCCCCGCCCACCCATCCACCTCTGTCGTTGTGCCACACGGGGGCCAAACTCCTGTTTTTTGCCCCCTCCAGAATAAACCTTTGGGTGCCCCCTCTCTGACCTCATGCTGCGGGCCGGCCCGTCACCTCCACTCTCTGTCTTGTCCCAAACCTGTGGCCTACTCCTTTTTTGCCCCCCTCCCAAATGCATTGTCCAAAACTGCCCCAAACATAAATGCGCTGCCCGCCGTCACCCCACTCCTGTCATTATGCCACTCTGGGCCTACCCCCTGTTTTTGCCACCTCCAGAATGTCATTGTCCCAAACTGTTTTGACCTCATGCGGGCTGGGGTTTCCCTCCGGGACCCCCAAAACACTGTTTTTCCTTTGGGCCAAACCCCTGGGCCTACCCTGTTTTTGCCACCCCTAAAAATGCCCTTTGGGTGCCAAAATGTCGACCTCATGCTGCTGGGGCCTGCCGCCGTAAACCTCCAACTCCGCACAAATGTTTCCCCCACCAAGCTCTCAGCTTTCTTTTTTTTCCAGTTTTCCCCCTGGCAAAAACTTTATCAGGCAAAAAATTCCCCTTCAGTTTTTTGGTCATTTTTGCCCCTTAAGCCCCCGGGAATTTTTTATAGTGAAGCAAATTCTAAGAGGGGCGGCATTTCATTTTCGTGTCATACTAAAACACAAAATTGAATAAAAACCAAACCAAGCTCCCCTGAAAATTTTAAAACATGGCACAACCCCTTTCCCACAGCCCCCCCTCCCGGGGCTTTTTGTGCAGCCGGGAAAAAGCTTTTTTAAAAACGTGTTTCTTTCCCCGAAGAAATTTCCCGGAACAAAGTTATTTTTTGCCCCGGAAATTGGGCAAAATACGAACCGAATTTTGAAAAAATTCGCCCATCTCTAAAAATAACCCCATTTTTTTGAAAAAAAGACTGAAACATAAAATATAAATTTTTGGACCCAAAACAAAGAGGGACTAGATACTAAAGGTCTGCTCAAATCAGGCCCCGGGGTTTTATTTTACAGCTCACTTTGCTCGGGCCCAAAGTCTAAATAATGTAAACGGTATGTAGGCAATTTGGGGCAAAAGCCAATTAATCTCAAGTTTTCCCAAAATTTTTAAAAGGTTTTTGTAATAAATAAATGATCATTTTAATAAGAGAGAAAAATAAAGGGAAAAAACATAACAAAAATCATTTCCCCATAAAACTTTGTAATTGTCTGCCCCCAAAAATAATAAATTTTTTTACGCAAAAATAATTAAAGGGTGAAAAATTTTTTCACCAAAGAGTACTGAAAAGAACCAAAAAGGGAAAAAAAAAATCCCCACCATATTTTTGATTGAATTTAACACCACCATACCATGAGCAAATCCAATTACTTTTCTTTGATTAAAAAAAACCCCAAACCATAAAAAGAATGAAAACCAAAAAAAAAAGGGTGAATAACACGCCCAAATGCCTTTTTTGGGGGGGGGAAAAACCCAATGAAACCATGCTATAAAATAAATTTAAAAACTGGCGCATTGACTGAATAATTCCACCATTATATTGCTAAAAAAAAAAACTACTACCACAAAGGCATTCTGAAGAGTAACTGAGCACCACACAATTTAATACAGATTCAGAAAAAGGGGTTGTCTCACTACAAAGAATAGCTTTCAAAATGTAGAGAACACTAAATGAAGACGGTTTCCAAATATATTGCTTTGTTCATTTTTTTTGTTAAGGAGCTACAAATGATTTTATCACCTTCTGAGGGCTTTCTAGTTTCCCAAGTGACCGACCTGTGTACTCCTTCTCCCCTGTTGTTTGTTTTATCTGATAGCAGGGAGTGAGGTCGTGGTGGCAGTGTGAATGCTTGTGTGTTATCTGATCTTTCAGACAAAAGACAGTAATTACTCTACTGTTTACACTAGCTCAGAAGCTTCTCCAGACCTCAGAGAAGGTAATTTATATAATCTAGACTAATAAACAGAGAGGTCTGAATACACCAAGCTCATATGCTAATTACAGACAGCTTGACCAGGAAGTGACAGAGCAAAGCAGCATTATTTCATTCATGCATCCTATGAAACTTTGAGATGAGACAACCCCTTTAAAGGCCAAATAAACAATTACATTCAATGACTCACTTGTGGCATGATTGGCATTTGATTGTAGATACATACTTTCTGAATTCTTCTCCATAAAGCCCAGGCTGCCATGATAACCTCCTCTAATTGTAATTCTTATCTGCTGAGACTGCTGTACTGTAGATACTTTTTTGTTGTTGTTTTCAGTGCATTCTATTAGTGATGAGCGATTGTGTCAACTATCGTTATCGGGTCGATAATCGATATAGGTAATCATGACGATATTAGATAGTCGATAACAGATTATCGCCGATGACCATTAAAGTCTATGGGAGAGGAACAACAGCTTCATTCTTACACCCAAACAGGGCTGGAGAAGCTGGAATTAACATCCACAACAGGAAACTGGATATGTGCTACATCTTAGGCAAAACAAATAGGATATAAAAGTCACAGAAAAAAGTCACAGACTATTCACTATCCCTGTCCTGTACCACAGCCTGACCCTTAAACCTGTCTGACCCACAAATTAAAAAGTGCCAAAAGGCAGTATTATTTGAACCATCATTTTAGTTGAACTGGACATTGACCATACCTGTCCTGTACTACTGTACATCATGACCCCCAAACCCGCATGACTCACAGATTAAAAAGTGCCGGAAGAAAGTAGTCTTTGAACCACCATTTTAGTTGAACTGGACATTGACTATGCCTGTCCTGTACCGCAGCATGACCCAAAAACCCGCATGACTCACAGATTAAAAAGTGCCTGAAAAAGGAGTCTTTGAACCACCATTTTAGTTGAACTGGACATTGACTATACCTGTCCTGCACCACAGCATGACCCTCAAACCTGCATGACCCCCAGATTAAAAAGTGCCGGAAAAAGGAGTCTTACAACCACAATTTTAGTTGAACTGGACATTGACTATTCCTGTCCTGGACCACAGCATGACCCTTTAATCTACATGACCCACAGATTAAAAAGTGCCAGAAAAAGGAGTCTTTGAAGCAGTATTTTAGTGAAATGGACATTGACTATCTATATCCTATAATGCAGAATCACCCAGAAACCCGCACAGGTGCCCATACGGACCATCAGCAGAAAATTTTGCAATAAGAAATAAACTACCGTATATACTCGAGTACAAGCCGAGTTTTTCAGCACAAAAAATGTGCTGAAAAATCCCCCCTCGTCTTATACTCGAGTCACTGTCGGCGCTCGGGCGCTGCGATGGCCCGTGCGATGACAGGGACGCTTCAGTTATATGCGGCTCCGCAGGGAGCGCATATAACTGAACGCCGAGTACCGCCGACAGTGTCCGGGCACGGCGATGGCCCGTGCGCTGTCGGCTATCTCTTCACTTGTATGCGACTCCTCGGAGCGCATACAAGTGAACAGATTACCACTGCGGAGCAGAGAGCGAGCGCTCCGTGCTCCGCAGTGGATTCCCGGGCGGCCGCAGATCGCGGGTGTCCCGGAGTTTCCG
>JAODAL010041657.1:0-35662 GCA_025379985.1 Phyllomedusa bahiana | reverse complement strand
AAATACAGATCGAAGGGAGAGTCTTGAGAAAAAATATATACCTGCTTGCTCAGGCACTGAGCCAGATATCGCATATAGTTCAGTATAAAAATCCTTTAGAATTAAATTAAGATCCTGAAGGTCAGATGTAAGTACTCTCTTTTTGCTCTTAAAGCTGTAATATTAGTTGAAGTATATCTCCTCTTAGCTAGTCGAGCTTTGTCCAAATAACGGAATAAGTCTGCTTCAAATTCTGGGTTCTGAAAAGGATTCTATTCTCTCAATCCATGTGTAATAGGTGGCTAATAGGCAGCCGGAGGAGAGGATGGGGAAGTAGTAGTACTTCTTTGCCCTTGTCATGATGGCATCTTTCATCATACCTCTTATGCTGCTCAGTTAAGAGGAGGACCTGCAGCTTGTGTAAATGTTCTTTCGCCCAGGGGACACTCCATGATGGTGGTTGTAGTACTCCCCTGCCATTGTGTGATGTTGCTGTGAGGTGCTGTGAGAGCAGACAGAGGGTCAACATTGTAAACCAGTGACATATCCTTTTATTTTCCAGCAAGTTGTTAAACACAGCATTCCTTAAATCCATCAGTTACAGTCCTTTCTCAACTTTGGCTCGCACCAGCAGCAGGATATCATCCAGTTTGGGGGCTAGAAACCTGTTTTCAGTTTCCAAACTGTTTACTCTGAGTTCCAACACATCAAGTCTGGAAGAATGAGTATAAACCTCCTGTTGCAGTTTAACTATTGAGTCCTGCCAAGTCTGTTGCAGAGTTTCTTGAAGATAAGGAACAATCCTACTTGGAACTTCCACAGCTAGGTTTCTATAGTCTATAGAGGCCCGGCAAAGAAGATAGATACAGAGGCTGGTATGTTACTCATGGCCCGTGGAAGCAGTCTCTTCCCTGGTGGGCTCTGCTAGGCTTGTGGAGGATACAGAGCTCCATCAGCTGCGTGTGGTGAGCCGGCGCGTCTCCTCTCAGTGATTAAGCTGGATCCAGAAGCCTTTCGTTGTCCGGTCACCACGCGGTTAGTATGGCGCGAGCGGTTTCCGCGTACCTCCCTGCGCCTCCTCCGACCCCGTCGGTATTCTTGCGGGTTCTCTGCCGTTCACTGGAGGTCTAGGCTGGGTGATCTCCCCTCCGCCTCTGGGGATCGGCAATGTCCGGCCACGCGTCCTCTCCTCAGCGCTTCCTCTCGCGCCGGCGATCACCGTCGTGCTCCTGCACTGCTACGACAGCTCCCCTGGTTAACGGTGTCCCAGGAGTCACGATCTCAGGCGGTCGGCGGTATGTCTGCCCGTTATATTTTGCCCGTTATCGCCCGCCGCGCCGGAGCTCACTTAAGTGCGACTCTCCAGGCTGGCGCCGGAACCGGAAGTCCACAAAATAGTTTTTAACTAACATCTACCATGTCTTCTTTAGTTTGCCATAAATTTTTAAATTTCCGACATTAGGAGGCTTATAAATAAAGTAGCAATTTTTCACATTTTCAAGAAAATTTTCAACACAGTTCTGATGTGGCTCTGAGGGGCCTGTATGTTACACACCCCCATAAATCACTCCATCTAAGAAATTGCACCCCTTAAAGTGTGTCAAAACACCATAAGCAGTTTTACACTTACTCTGTCTCTTCAGGCTGCAACTCAGCAAAAATTGTAATCCAAATGGTTGGCTGCATAAAAACATTTCAGGTACTCACATACAGTCCTTAGAGGTAAAAAAGATGATCAGGATGTCTTCAGGCACAGGTGACTCTTTCATCCAAGATAGCTGGTTAACCCTTGTTACTTGCGATGATTTGGGTGGTACAGCATCAATCTTCATGTGCATACTGAAGATACTGTTTGTGATGCCATTTTAATGCAACGGGCCAGAGGGGGCAGAAGAGAGGATGGGAAATCCTTTGGAACTCTCTTGGGGCACCCCTTTTTCCCATCCTTTTACTTCCTTACCCTTTACGGGTAAAAGGGGGCCCTGGAGTTGGGGTCGTTTTCCCCTTCCCCAAACCTAATGGGGTGGAAAGGGGTTTCTTTGTCTTTTTGGTGGTGGGGGGAGGGGCCCCGGGATGGTGTGAAAGGGCAAAAAGTGGGAGGGGCGGCGGGGGGGGGGGAAAAACTTAAGCCCAGGAAAGGTGGTCCCCGGGGAAAGCCCAGGGGGAAAATTTGGGGGGTTTTTCACTTTTGGGGAAAAGAAAGTAAATTAAAAGCAATTTTGAATTTCCCCTTTTTAAGGGGGGAATTTAATGGGAAGGGTGCCAGTGGGGGGCCCTTAGGGGGGTTAAAAGTTAAACCCCCCTATTTTGTTTTAAAATAAAAAAGTTGGGGGGCAATTTGAAGGGTTGAATAAAAAAAGGGGGGGGGGAATTTTTTTAAAAATAATTTTAAATTGGGGGGGGGGGTTTTTTGGGGACCCTTTTTAAAAACTGGGGTTTTAAGGGGAGGACCAAAGGGGGAAAAAAATACAGGTAAAAAATTAAAACCTTTACATCGGGGGCCCACAAAAATTAATCACAGGGTCTGGGGGAAAGGGGCCAAAAAGGGGAGGGCAAAAAAAACGCTTTAAAAAAGGGGAACGTAAAAAGGGGAAAAACCTTTTTAAGAAGGGACAAAAAAATTTAAAAAAAACGTCTCTTTTTGGGGAATTTTTTCCCCGGGGAAATTTTTAATTAAAACCGGAATCCGTTAAAAAAGGATCCCAAACCCCCCCTTGGGGAAACAACCCTTTTACCACCCAAACCCGGGGGAAGGGAAAGAACCCGGGAATTTAACATTCCAAAACCGGGTTAAAATTTTGGTACGTGCAAAATTCTTAGGAAAACACATTTTAGGTTAAAAAGGGCCACAAAAAAAAACTCACCCCATTCCTTTTCCCTGTCTTGCACCACCCATGACCCCTTTTTAAACCCTCCCATGACCCAAAAATTAAAAAAAGGTGCCAAAAGGGGCGGAGTAGGATTTTGAACCACCCATTTTACTTAAAAGGGGACTTTTGAATACCCCTGCCCGGGGAAAGGGAGCATGCCCCTTTTAAAACCTGTCGGGACCCACAGATTAAAAAGGGGCCGGAAAAAAAAAGGCCCTTTCAAACCACCATTTTTTTTAATTTTTTAGGGAAGACCCCCCGGCCCCAAATTAAAAAACTAAAAGGCGTTGCCCCTTTTTTTTAAACCACTTCAAAGTTTGACCATTAAAAACCTGTCGGAACCCACAGATTAAAAAGTGCGGGGAAAAAAAAAGGGGTATTTCAACCACCATTTTAGTTAAACGGGAAACTTTAAAATAATACTGTTCTGTACCACAGTATGACCTTTAAAACCGGGTCGCCCCCCGGGAAAAAAAAAAGGGGCCGGGAAAAAAAAGGGGGTTTTTTAAACCCCACCTTTTTTAGTTAAACTGGACATTGCCTTTTACCTGCCCGGGGTCACAGCATCCCCCCAAACCCTCCCAAGACCCCCAGATTTAAAAAGTCCCCGGAAAAAAGGGAAGTTTTTGGGGAACCACCTTTTTTGTTAAAAACGGACATTGATTTATATTTGTCCTGTCCCGCGGGAAATGACCTTTAAAAAACCTGTCGGGACCCCCCAGTTTTAAAAAGTGCCAGAAAAGGAGTCTTTCAACCCCCTTTTTTGGGTTTAACTGGCTTTAAATATACCTGTACGTACCACAGCTGACCCTAAAACTGTTTAAACCCACAGACACAAAGGGGGCACTTTTGCTTTTTTTGGTTTACAGTGACTTTTCATTTGGTATATTTTTTGGTAACTGACATTTGTTTTACAAAATTTTTTAGGGAAGTTTTTTTAATTTTTTACTTTAAATTCCCCATTTTTTTTTTTTCAAGTTTTGATAACAAAACAAAATAACCCCCCCCGGCATTTTGTTAAAGGTTTAATTTTTTAAAATTGTAGATGTTTTAAAATTTTCTTTCCCCCCCAAAACCCCCATAAAGTAATAAAAATGTCCTAATAACCCCCAAAAACACTTCTTGTTGAGAAAAATTTGCCCCCTGGCTTCGGGGGAGTAAATTTAAACCCCAATAAATTTTCAATGGTTTTATTTTTTCCTCCAAAATCCTTCTTCGTGATTAGGGACAGCCCTCCCCTGGAGATCAAATGATGCGCCCCCATAGTGACTCCGGGCCCGGGGAAAAATTTTAACCCTAAAATTGGGTTGAAATTTTTGGGGGTAAAAGGCCCAGGGGGGGCCCCTTTTTGACCTTTTTTAAACCTCACAAAAATTCACCTTTTTTAAAAATCTAAATTTTTTAGAAAAATTTGAAGCCCCCCTAAATTCCCCCTTTTAAGGTGAGGCCATTTGCTCCCGTCAGCCTTTTCTGTTAAAACGGAGGTATAGCTGCGGGGGCCAAAATTTAAAGTGGGTTTGCGGTGAGACCCCAAAAAGGCTAGGGGTTGTCATCTATTAACACGGAGGTCCGGCTGCCCGGGGGGGCCAAGACTTACAGTGGGTCCCGGGGGGGGCAGGGGGCCCAGGTAGGTTCGGGAAATTTTATTAACAGCAGGTTCGCTGAAAAGGGCCCCGGGAGTTGCATTTTGGGGTTTGGGGTTTTGGAGAGCCCAAGCTGGCCCCCCGGTAAATCTTTTTTAACCCCCGGAAAAAATCCCCCTTATGACGCAAAAAAGAAAACATCGTGCTAAAAGCAAAAGTGCGGAAGGTAAAGGAAAGACCTCCAGCCTTCTCTGTACACAGTAAAAGGGACCGGGGAAAGCGTTTCCCCCCCTCCTTTTATGAGTGGGGGCCCCATTAAACTTCACTTTGGAAATATGGGGGTTTAACCTCCTTGTTCCCCAGGGGCCCTTTTTTTTGGGATTTTTTTTTCTATTTTAATCAAGGGTGTGGGGGGAAATTTTGCCCTCTTTTTCTTTGTTTTTTTCCCCCTTCCATACCCCCCCTGTCTCGGGAAAAACCCCTTTAATTTGGTCAATTTTTTCCTTTTGTAAAATTCCCTTGGTCCCAAATTCAGAAAAAATTTTTTTTTACCAGCTATTTTTTTAAAATGCAATTTTTTTTTAGTAGTTTTAATTTTTGAAAAAACTTTTTTAAAAATAGGAGGGGAATCCCCCTTGTCTTTGTTTCTTTTTTTTTTAATTTTATTAAAGGGGTTTTCTAAATTCCCCGGGATTGCTTGAAAAGTTTAAAAAAAAAGCCCATTTTGCAAAAATTTTGTCCATTAAACAGTGTCTTACCTTTTTCCTGTTTCTGACAAGGCCCCAATCACCCTTGGGGCCATCTTTGCCCCAATTTGGGTGAAAACAAATTTCTTTAGAAACCACATTTTTTAAAAATTAGGACCTTTAGTTAGCTGCATTTCACGGCAAAATCCCCCCAAAAATTCAAAGCATAAACCCTTGAGCCTTTTTTGACAATTGGGGAAGAACAAATGTCTGTTAGAAAAAAAATTTTTTTTATAATGGGGCCCTGTAGTAAAAGCGGCATTTCAAAACCCAAAATCCCCCCAAAAAATTAAAAAGCAGGGCCCCTTGAGCCCCCTTTTGACTTTTTTAAAAAAAGAACAAATTTCTGTTTGAAACAACATTTTTTTTTTAAAATAGGACCTGAAAGTATAGCTGAAGTCACACCCAAAAAGGGCCCCAAAAATTTTTCCCAAAACCATGCCCCTTTTAACCCAAACTTTTGAAAATTGTGAAAGAAAAAAAAATTGTCTTTAAAAACCCCAAACTTTTTTTTTTTAAATGGGAAACCTGTAGTTTTTGCTCCCTTTTAAAAGCGCATGCCCCCAAAAAATTTTTATAAAAATTAACCTTCTCAGCCAATTTTAAAAAATTTGGGTGAGGGGAAAAAATTGCCATAAAAACCCCCCATTTTCTTTTTCAAAAGGCCATAATTTTTTGGCTGTATTTTCCCCAGCAACATGACCCCAAAAAAAAATTAAAAAATAGGGGAATTTTTAGCACTTTTAAAAATTTTTGGGGAGGGAAAAAATGACGATTAAAAACCCCAAAATTTCTTTTCCCAAAGGACCAAAAATTTAATAGCGGGAAAATCCCCCAAACCATGCCCCCAAAAAAATTATAAAAAAGGACTTCTCCCCACTTTTTAAAAATTGTGAGGGAAAAAGAAATGCCACTTAAAGCCACATTTTCTGTTAAAAAAGGGAAACCTTTAATTTTAGCTGTATCTCACACCCAAAATGCCCTTTAAAAACCATTGAAAATTGCGAAAAACTTCAAAAGTTTTAAAGTAAAGTAAAGGGAAAATTTCGGTGTTGTCTTTAAAAAAACCTTGCTTTTTTTCCCAGTTCCTCACAGCAAAACCCCCCCAAAAATTACTGTTGGGAAACCGGAAAAAAATTGCAAAAACAAATTATATTTTAAAAAAAAATTTTTAAAAGGAGGCCCATTTTTTTAAAGGGGTTGTTGAAGTAGCCCGGCAACAAAACGGGGACCTCGGAAAATTTGGCCCCAACATAATCAGAGTCCATGCCTGTTTCATCTTGAGGGAAAGGGCCCAAACGCCCAAACATTTTTTTCTGGGGGAAAGCCGGATGTGTTTGTCTGAAAGGGACTCCTCCAGCTGGGGCTGAAGGGGGGGTTCAAATTTGAGTGGCTGTGGGCAGGACAACACCCTATGGGGGTTGGACCCGACCCTCAGGCCATTCGTCCATTTTGGAACCCAGAAGTCAATTGGGTCCGGAAAAAATTTAAAAAAACATCGGTGTTAAAAAAGAGATATTTCTTTTGCACCATGATCTTAAATGGTTCGGTGTGTTGGAGGGTGTCCCCCTGCATTGCATCGTTGGTGGGGGTGGAAAATTTAAAGTTTGCCCGAGGTCACCCTTTTAGGTTTTCTGCCCCTTCCGGGCTGCTGCCGCTACGGAAACTTGGCACTCTACGCTGTAAAAGTCGTGGATTTGGGTTCCCCGTAAATTTTGAGGAACGGGAACCCAGGACGCAAACGGGATTTTCCCCAAATTTGTTAAATTCGTAAAGGTCTCCTTTTCCCTGATTTTACCTTTTCAAATTTTGGTGGGTGGAAGGAAATTTCCCTGAGTTTTTTTTGTACCGGGAACCCCAGGAGGGGGGCCCACCCAGTAAATGTTTTTCTTTTTGATGGCCTTAAATTGGGGGGAGGTTTCCTTTTGGTAAAAAAGGGAAGCATCCAAGCACTCATGTGGAGATGGAGCCTTGTTTTCCCCAAGCCTCTGGGTCAAAGGGGCACTGAAAAACTGTTCTTCCTCCTCAAATTCGCGCCCAACCTTTTTCCAAGGGAGGGACGTCGGAAACTCGGTTTCTAGGAATACCTCCCCCTTTCCCTCCTCCTCCCCGGGCTTTCCTCCGGCCACCCTTCAACACACCCCTTTGCCCTTCCCGAGATGATGCACCTTTGGAGCTGAGCGCCCCCTTTGCACTGGGCCTGGACCCCGAACCACTGCCTAAATAAAGACCAAATAAAATTGAGAAACGGGTCGGGCCTTGTGGATTCGACGGAGGGGAAAAGGCTCCGTGTCCGCATTGGCCCCACTCCCCCTCCGTCGTGGGGGGGAACCGGGTTGTTTCAGAGTGTCCAAGATGTTCCAAAAAACTAAGATCACCACAATGTTCATGTGAAAAGGGGGGCATTGTCCGCACTGCCCTTCTTGGTGGCTTCTTCAAAAACGGGAAAGGAGGGGGGGAAGGGGGTCTTTCCCCCTGCCCCCCTCTCGGTGGCTAAAAACCCCGGAGGTCCCCACCGCTGCCTTTTCAGGCCATGTGTAAATTGGGAAACTGGAAATGGCATTGCGCTGCTCCCACAATGTTTGGAGCATGTGGAGGGGGGAATTCCCAGCATGTTGCCAGTAACAATAAAGACGGTTAAAGGGGAGGCCAAAGCTGACGCTGAAAAGCAGCCAGGGGGACAAGCGGGTTTGGGGCAAAAACGGGGGAAGTGCAAAATTTAGACTTCGGGCCTTCCTCACCCTTGGGGTTCCCGCCCGGGGGTAGCTTTTGAAATTTTCTGGACGACAAGGTTATGACATTGTCCCGGGGAAAGGGTGTGCTCCCCCTTCCCGGGAATTTTTAAGGGCGGCCAGCAGGATTTCCCCCCGGGTTTATGGGCACACCTTGCCTGGCACAAGGTTTTGCCCACCCACCCAGCCCCTCGGTCCGTTGCGGAGAGCCGTCACAGTTTCCTGCCTGTGGGGGTGGAGGGTTTCCCCAAAAGGACAGATTAATTTAAACCAGGGCCCGGGGTTTCTCTGGTCCCGGGATGCCCCCCAGGGGAAAATTTGGGGGAAAAAACCCCGCACCATCCCGGGGTTTTTAAAGGCGTGCACCCGGGGCCGGGAGACCCACCGTAAACCCCCAGGGGAACCCACCCAGCTAACCCCAAGTAAAGTTTGTCACAGGATATAGCGGCTTGGGCCCTTGCTTATAGTTCATGTGTGGGTGGGTCAGAGGGATTTTCCCGGACACAGAGGCAGAAACGGGTTTGAAAATTTTAGAGGGGAAACGTGGGCTGGCCAGGGCAGGGGGAATTTTTGGCAAAAAAATGCCTGTCGGCTTTTTGGTTTATTTGGGGGGCAGGCAAGGGCTTTGTTTGTGGGGGAAAAACCCATCTGGGGTCCACCAGAGGGAAAGGGAAAATTTTCCAAGGGCCCAAAAAAATGGAAATTCCCCGAATTCGGGCTTTTGGCTTTGGGAGGGTTTTGGGGGGTTTAAAAGTGTTTTTTCTGTTTCCCAAACCGGGGAAAAAGAGAGAAAGGGGGGGCTGCTTAGACTGGCCGTTGACGGGTGAAGGTCTCAATGGGGGGGAGGGGGGGGATTTGGGGTTTAGGGTTGGGGTTCTCTGGTGTTGGTTTTGGGTGGGGTATTTGGGGCGTTGGTGGGGGGGGGGAAGCGGGAAGGGGTGAATTCCCTTTTTGGGTTTTTTAAAATTGGGAAATTTTGGAAAAAAAAGGGGCCCCCATGGGGCCAGGGGGGATGAAAACCGCTTTGGTGGGGGGGCGGGGGGAAAGGGGGGGCCCGGGGAGTTAAAAAGAGGGTTGGGGACCAAGTGGTTGGAAAAAGGCGGGCCCGGCGGGTCGGGCCTTTTTTGGCCCAAGTGTTTCCCTCCATTTAAAACAAATGCATCGCGCATGTGATGACATGTTGGGGGGGTTTTTTTAACACCTAAGATTTTTTTCCCTCTTTTTATCCCGTTTCCCGGCAAAGGCGGCATATGACTCGCGGGGGTGAATTAGAGGCTTGCTAAAAGGGGCCCCAGGTTGGGAGGGGTCCTGGATTTTTTTTGGGAACGGGGGATAAGCGGGGGGAGCGGGGTTTTCCCGCTGCCCCGTGGCTGCGCAAAAATTATATCAGGGGAAACTTCTGCGACCGCCCTCTCCCTTTTTGAAGCCAGGGCCCCTATTTGACACTCCCCCACCCTCTTCCTTTTCGCCCAGTGATAAAGCGCTGGGCAAGCAAATTTTTGCTGAAAAGACCACGTTGGATCCGCAATGTCGTCATCATCATCATAAAACACAGGTGACTTGGGTTCGTCCTGAATACTGCATCCAGGAGTTTCGGGCTAAAAAGCAAGGGGACTGCAACCCTTTGGGGAAAACCCCCGGGGATTTTTGCTTTTAACCGGTTTCCCTTCCCCTTCCTCTGAGGGGCATCATTTTAAACTGGGCGCCCCAGGCAGAAAAAAAAATTCACCCCTCTTTGGCCTCTTGATCTTTTAACATCCCTTCTGCCCCAAAACCGGGATTTTTTCATTAAAAGGGGGGGTTTCTTCAGAAAATGGATTATCCACAGTGTTGGGTACCCGAGTTAAATTTTGGGCTGCCTGCGCTTAATGTTGGAGGGATGCTGTTGAGGGGAACATTTGGGGGGGCCGTGACGGGGAAAAGGACGAGGGGGTTTAAGACTGTTTTAATGAAAGGTTGAAATTAACCACGGGAAGGGAAACAGATTGGCAAAGTTTGTTCGTTACGGGGAGATTCACGGGGCCCCGGGCCCCAACCCGATAAACAGGTTGACCGCCTGAAAACCGACAATCCGTTGGCTTGCGTGTTTTTCCCAGCCCCGGGAAGGAAAGAAACCTTCTCTGTACCTCCCCCCCATGCCCTTTACCCCCCTCTTTGTTTGCTTCCAACCACCTGCTATAAATTTGGGGGTTTCCTTTTAAAAAAGAGGAAAAGAAAATTAAATAAAAAATTTTTTTAAAGGGGGGCCTTTTTTGGGGGAAAAGGAAAAAAAGCCGTTTTGGAAATTGGTTTTCCCTTCTTATTTATAAAAGGAAAAACCAAATCAAAAAGCTAAAAAATTCTTAAATTATCCTTCAGGATTCAAAAACAAAATTGCTGTTTTAAAAATTTTTTAAATGCAAGGTGGCTCTATCAAAAAAATCGGGAGGGGCCCAAACATGAAAAAAACCCACGTATCTGAAATGTTAGGGTTAAAAAAAGGTTTTGTTGGCCCCATAAATTTTAAAAAGTGGGGGGAAACTACAAAAATTGCGGGAATTGAAATTTAATGCAAGGTGGCTCTTTTAACAAATTGGATGGGCCCAAAATTTGCCCAAAAAAAACTTTCTGAAATGTTTAGGATAAATTTTAAAAGGTTTTTTGGAACCTATCAATTCACCTTTGGGGAAGGATACAACATTGCTGGATTAAAATTTTTAAAATTTAAAAGGTGGCTTTTTATCAACAAAAATCTGGACTGGGAAAAGTGCAAAAAAACACGTACGGGAAATTTTATACGGATAATAAAAGGGTTTTTTTGGCACCTATAAATTCACCTGGGGTTTGACTAAAACCAAATTTTGGATTCAAATTTTTTTGCAATTTGGGCTCTATCAAAAAATCTGGACGGGGAAAAGGGGTTGCAAAAAAAAAAACGTATCTAAAAATGAATAGGGATAAAAAAAGGGAATTTTTGGAAACCTATAAATTTTCACCTGTGGTAAACTACACAATTCCCTGGTTTCAAATTTAAACTGAAAAGGGGGGCTCTATAACAAAGCGGGAAATGGGAAAAAGTAAAAAAAAACACTTTATTTTTGAAATGTATACGGTAATAAAAGGTATTTTTGGACCTATAAAACCCTTTTGGGGGACCCCAAAAATTGTGGATTAAAAATTTAAAATTTGAAGGGGGTTTAAAATAAAACCCAAAGTGGGCGGGGAAAAAAGGGAAAAAGAACCCCTATCTGAAATGTATTTGAAAATTTAAAAAGTGGATTTTTGCACCAAAACAAATAGACCTGTTTTTTACTAAAAAGATTGTTTCCTAAATTTTAACGTTCGGGTTTTGGCCCAATTTTCCAAGAAATTTTTCCCAAAAGTAAAATTTTTTAAAAATTTAAAGGGCCTATTCCCAAACCCAATGTTTGCAATACAATTCCCAGTATTCTTTAAAGGTTTCTGTTTTTCCCCCGCCCCCCCCCCCCCCCCCCCGCTTTTCCCCGGGACTTTCAGGGTGGATGCCCCGGTTTAAAATTTTTTTGCCTTAAAAACTACCTAAAATTTTCCAAATTCTTGATCTAAAAGTTCTAAGGTCACAGCTAAAAGAAGAGCTGTTCGGGGTAAATTAAATGAAAAATTTCGCTGAGCTGTTTGAACAAAAGGCTTGGGGCGCACGTCCTATGCTTTGGGGTTAGGGAACACGCTGATCTTTAAAACAGGACGGGCTGTTCTATGTAAAACGAGGGTCTTTGTGTTTTTTTCCAGCCAATCGAAAACCATACAAAACCCGTCATGACTTTCGCCCCAACATTCCAACCCCTTCTCTTTTCTTTTAAGCTGTTTTTGGTTGGGTTCCCAAAAAATGACGGGAAAAGCGCCGAAAAAGGGGCAGGGGAATTTTAATAGATTATGCAAGTTTTTTAAACCTAAAATTATCGCGTGATCTAAAAAATCCGATCAAAAAAAATTTACCGTCCCGATTTCAACTTTGCCCGGATAATAATCGTTTTTCAACATTTAATAATGAGAATTTGAACACCCTAAAAACCAAAAACCCCCGGCAAACTGGGTGCAAAACTTTTTTTTAAAACATTTCCCCACCAAAAATAGAATTTTTTTTGTGGCTTCCCAGCCTATTCTATGGTGCAATCTAGGACACCAGTAGAAAGAACATCTTGTCACACAAAGTAAAATTCTTTATATGTCTATGTGAGGGGAAAAAAATAAAAAAAAGTTTAGGGCCCTTTTTTGAAGTGGAGAGGGGAAAAAAACCCAAAGACCCATATTATTATGCCCCGGCTATCAGGGGTTTTTAACCAAAAAGGAAAAAATTTTTTGCTTTGCCTTAGTTAGGGAAGCCATAATGTGAGGAAAAAATGGACATTCAAATTTTGTACCTTTTTGCAGGAGACGGGGATTTTTTGGGATTCCCTTTCCCCGGGTTGCAGTATAAAGGGAACATAATATTTTTTTTAATTTTTTCCGATGTTGTAGCCTTAAAAAAAAAAAGGGTTTTCATCCCTTTGTCGGATTCCAGTTGTAAAGGAAGTTTTTTCCATCCTGGACCCGTGTCAGACTGTGGTGCCTGGGGCCCCAAGGGGGGGGGTTTTGGCTTTTAGGGGCCCACTAGTTGAGCTGTTTCTGGGGCCCCCGGGGTGGGGGTTTTTTTTAAAGGGGCCCACCCAAACAGCTACTGAAATTTCCCCTGTCCCTTTTCCCCCCTCCCTTTGCCTCTTGATTTTTGGGCCTTTTTCCCTTCTATTTTTTCGGCCTCTTCCAAGATTTTTAAAATTGAAAATTAAAACCCCAACCATGCTCGGGGGCATTTTGGGGTTTCCCCTTTTCCCCTGGGGGCCAAGCCCCAACCCCTTCTCGCGATTTGCCATGGAGCCCGGGGAAAAGTCATAATTGAAGGGGGCATTGAAGGGGTTTAAATTTGGGGGCCCCTTTTGGGGCTTACACCCCCAGTCTGAAATTTTTACAGTTTTTTCCCCTTTGACCCATTGTGCAGGTTTTCTGTTTGGGAGACCCCAAACATGATTTCCAGGATGTAGGGGTTACCCCATTTGGGGGCCCCCCTTGCCATACAAAAACATCCAAAAAACCCCCGATGCGGGGGATTAAAAAAAAATATTTTTAAATTGGTTTGGCTGTAATCATTTAAACCCAGTGAAATAACAAACTTTTCCCCAATTTTTAAAAGGGGATAGCCCCTTTAAAAAAAATTTTAAAAAAAAAAACCCCCCGAAAGGTTTGTTTGTATTTTCTTCACCCTCCCTTTCCCAAAAAAAATGGTTTTAAAAAAGAAAAAAAAAGTCAGAAGTCCCACAAAATGGTACAAAATTAAAAATAAAGCCCCACCCTGCAGAAAAAAAAAGGCCTAAATCTGTTTTCGGGAAAAATTAAAACGTTTTGGCGTTCAGATTGGGTTGTTTTTTTTTTGTTTTGTTTTTTTACAAAAAGTGTTTTTATTGTAGATACGTCGAAAGACGTCGCTGTAGATGAACGACCCGCACCAGCCGACGTCAAAAGTCGGTGGGCGGTCATTAAGGGGTTAAATTTTCACTTACACAGCCAAATATATCTGTGAAACACTTTTGAGGTTCATATACTCACTACATCCCAAGATACATTGCTTAAGGGGTCTAACTTCCAAAATTAGGTTTTTTCATGGGTGTTAAGTTACATTTTAGCACCTTAAGGTGTCGGCAAATCTGAAATGTTGCCTACAAAATATGCTAATAAAAATGAGGATCCAAAAGCCACTAGGTGCTCCTCCTATTGTGAGGCCTGTGGTTGAGTCAAATATCTCACTAGGGCCACATATTGATATTTCTAAAAATGGCATTATTGGGTGAATAATGTTGAGTTGCATAATAATGTTGCAGAATAATGTTGAGTTGCATTTCCCTATTAATATCTTCTGTGCTTCAGTATAAAATGGATTAAAATCGAAAATCTGCAAAAGAAGTGAAATTTTGAAGTTTCACCTCTACTTTGCTTTAATTCCTGTGAAACACTTAAAGGTTAACAGACTTCCTTAATGTTATTTTGAATACTTTAAAGGGTTTTTCTCACCAGACTGTTCCACTGAGTCACAAACAATTTTATACCTACTCTGTCTCCTTAAGCCGTGGGTGGTTCTATAGTAGTGTTTGGCATATTTAGTCTCTCTCTGTAAGGAGCTGAGCATGTGCAGGAGATGATATCTCTTCGGTAAACAAAAGATACATATGAGGGTTGAAAATAGCTGCTTATTTGATATCTTGTTAGAAATAATTAGTTTGTCCCAGAATTAGCCATCTGTCCATGTTGATGTCACTCCCTACTCTCTAAGCTAATCAGATAACAGCTTTATGGTCAGTTAACCATAGAAACAAGTGTGCATTCAAAGCACATAAAATATATCTTATCACATGACTAAAGTAAAATCTTTTGACCAATTTATAAAAAGTTTTACTTGTCGCCTTATGTTAAAAGCTAATCTTTGTAGTGAGAAAACCCCTTGAAGGGGTGTTTTTTTAATAGAGTGATTTATAGGGGTTGAGGTGTAAACCAAATACGACTCAAAACCACATTGGAACTGGACTGGTACCTTAAAAAAATCTGTCTTGCAAATTTTCTTGAAAAATTAAAGCATTGCTACTAAAATTTATAAAACCCCAAGTGTCCTAAAAAGGAAAAAGACATTTAAAAAACTATACCAACCATAAACTATAAAGTAGACACATGGTACCTGATAGTTCTGAACTATTCTGTGTGGCATAGCTATTGTACACACCGAATTTTGAAAATGTCAATTTTTTTTTTTAATTTTGATATTTATCACAAATAAAGAAGGATTGTATTGACCAAATGTATTACTAACCTAAAGCATAATGTGTCACAAGAAAGCATTCTCAAGATCACATGAATAGCTAAAAGTATTATAAAGGTTATTCCCACATAAAGTGACACAAGTCAGATTTTTTTAAAATGTGTCATCGAGTCTGTGTCATAGAGGTCAAAACTGGCTCGGCCATTAAGGGGTTATGTTTGATGGAATGCAGTAACAAAAGAAGGCAAAAACTGAAAAATTCACATGATTCTTAAATGGGTTTTGCCAGGAAGTAAAATTGACATGGGAAGCGTCAGGGACGAGAGATCCTCAATTTTGCGACACGTGCTCAGACATCACCTACCCTCTCAGTCAGCTCCTATCAGTCTCTTCCTTGCTTAGTAATCACACACATTCACTCACTGCTGAGCAAGTGTTCAACCCCTGTTGTGGTCATTCTACTCCTGTCTTCTGTACTTCTTAGTAATTAGTCAAACAGTGCAAATAAATCAAAAGAAAAAAGAAACCTCTAATCAGGTATGTGCACTGAGACAAAAAAAATCTGTATGTGTGGAGCCTGCAGAGATCTGAACCAAGGAAGGCAAAATCTCTAACCACTCAGCTTTGTAACTACTCACATCTCATAAACAGACCTTTGTTTGCCTAGAGTGAGTACACTATGTAGAAAGGCATATCGATGTCAGCCTGCTGGGTCACATGATATGGAATTCAAACAAATCATACACAATCTTTTTGAGTACACTGAAAGCTGAAGCTGGATAAAGCAGGTATGAAATGACTTTGGGGCAAAAAACCTTTGATGCCAAAATTGTTTCAATACTTAAAGTGGGAAAGCTCAATGTATTCCTTAAATCTGGCCCCTGTTTTGCTGGATCTGCTCCCCTCTAGTGATAGCCGAGGGTCATGAAAAGTTTAAGACCTAAAAAAATTAAATCCCAAATTGTCAGAAATTTCTAGTGCATTGGAAGGGATATAGTCCTAAGAATAAGTCTTGGTTATAAGCCGAAAAACATGATGAGAAGCTCACACAAGAACATATTACTTAATACATGGTATAGATTTTTACATACTCCGTTAAATCTGACTTTGGACTACTAACTGCTCTAGCTATGCCTTCTCTACAATTCCTACAGTGTTATATATGTATTTACAGTTTGTACACTAGACAACTAGAAGACTGTTGGTTGCTAGTAGCAACCATCTGCTCCTCCAGCTTCGTCTACCTGGTTTTTGTGACCAGCATACAGAAAATAAACTCTTAGGTAACTAAATAGACACTAAACTTCTGGGGCCAGCAGAGTAAAAAGATCTTATACAAAACTCTAGGAAAAGTAGTGCAATAGCTGAAATAAGCATTTCTCTTTCCCTGGAACCTGAAAACTAGGTCTGTGGCCTATGACCTATTTCAAATGTATTTAATTCTTAATTTAAAAGGAACCTTTTCTAAACAGTTTGTAGTGCATTTCTGAAATGTAGGTAAGTCAACTGGTCAGTATAATAAGAAAAGAAAGAAAGCATGAAAGAAAGAAATACTGGTATTAGTCTGCAGATTCATATAATATAATAAAGTGAAACATATAAATATATAAAAACAATGAATTGCATTTATACAATAGCACTTAATACCTTAGCTTCCCTCTTGGCACAATACTGAATCCAGTCCAGATAAACACCACAGAAACTGGCTCTTGTGATACCCTGCAAGCACGGAATGTAGTCTTCATCCACATTGATGTTAAAAATTGCTAGATCATATTCAACATGATTCCACCTTGTGTATGGCTTTAATGCCTTTTGCATTGATTCATCTTTCAGCCAATATAATAACTTTGGTGATTTTACTGTAAAATATATTATGCTCTGTGGAGACAATTCAAACATTAAATACATACATAAAGCACTATCTAATAATATTCCAAACCTCTCTCGACAAAAATTCTAAATTACAATCCCAATTCCCAAAAAGTTGGGATGCTGTATAAAATGTAAAAAAAACAAGAATGCAAAGATTTGGAAATATCTTCCAGACATAACATATTAACAATAGAACATGTCATAAGTTATAAGTTAAATATATAAAAAATAACTCTACTAATTAATGGAAGCAACACATTTAAAAAAAGTTGGGACAGGTTTGAGAAAAGGCCAGAAAAGTAAGTGTTAATAATGAAGAACGGCTGAAGGGTCAACAACATGTTAGAAATGAGGCAGAGTCCCTCAGAAGTTAAAATGGCCAACAGTCCACCAATCTATAAAAAAAACTGCATCTAAAAACTGTAGAACAGTTTCAGAAAAATGTTTCTAAACAAAAGACTGCAAAGGCTTTAAAATCCTACCATTAAATTCAAAGATTCAGAGAATCTGGAGAAATTCACGTGCAAAAGCAACAAAGCCGACATTTAATATTGGATGCATGTTATGAGAGGCCCCGCAGCTCGCATGTCGTGTCCTCTCTCCCAGTATGCGCCACAACCCTGCTGCATGCTGGTGATTTGTTATCACCGGGCGTTGACCCTATTAGACCCTGTCTCTTTCTCCTGCCCCTTACTGGATCAATAGTGCCTTGTGAGAAAGAGTTCATTGAGTCGTTTGTAGTTATTCCATGTACTGTGCCTGTTGCCTCATCCCTCAACCACTAACCTTTGCCATCTGTCCTGACCCTCCTGCCTGTCCCCGACTACAAGCCTGCCTGATGATTTTGTACCATGCTGCATCTTAGCTACCACCACAAGTAAGTTGTGTCAGGAGTAGCAATCTGGTAGTCTCCTGCCACAGCAAGCCCAATCTGCCTTTCAGCGTGCTTGCGGTGGTCCAGAGGATCCATTACTCCAGCCTTTACAGTTTGAGCTGGCCATGGATCCTGCCAAGGTGCGCGGACCTCACCACCATTGTGGCCCAGCAGATTACACAACAGGCACAACAGCTCTACCAGCTGACCAGCATGATGGAGCAACTCCTCACCCCTCAGCAGAAGCAGCTTGTCTATCGTGGCTTCCTCAGGGTCTACGGCTCCTGCAGTGTCCATCAGCCCAAAACTGTGTTTGTCTATGCCAGCAAAGTTTGATGGGGACCCTAAGGCCTGTAGGGGCTTCATCACCCAGTGTTCTCTGCATTTGGAACTTATGGCCAGTCAGTTCCCTACCGAAAGATCTAAGGTGGCTTTCGTGGTCAGCCCTCTCTCTGGGAAAGTCCTGGCCTGGGTTAACCCCCCCCCCCCTTCCAGGACAGAGATAATCAAGTTATGGCCATACTCTCTATGTTCCTGAATGAATTCTGCAGTGCATTCAAGGAACCAGCCCAAGCAGTCTCTGCTGAGACCTCCCTATTAAGCCGATGCCAAGAGGACTCCTCTCTTGGGGAATACGCCATACAATACCACATCCTGGCTTCGGAATTATCTTGGAATGATGCAGCATTAAGAACCATGTTCAAGAAGGGTCTTTCTAAACAAATAAATGATGATCTGTCTGCTCAAGACTCACCATCTTCCCTGAGTGACATTTATCCACCTGGCCACTCAGATTGACGAGCTCTTTTTGGAATGACAGGAGGATCTTTGTTAGGAATGTGAACTGCTCAGGCCACGTCATTTACCTTATCTTGCTCTGGTATTCCAAAGGCCTCCATTGCCTCCCTCTCTGCCAGCAAACAAAGAGGCTATGGAATTGGGTAGAGCCCACCTGACTCCGCAAGATTTGTCTCAACAAAGTGAGGAGAACCTGTGCCTCTACTGTGCCAGTCCTGAATATTACCACAAGGGTTGCCCGCACTGTCCACAATGTCTGGGAAATGCACACACCTAGGCTACGTGGGAGAGGTGGCAGTAGGTGTGAGGAATTCCTCTTCGTGTCTGACCATGCCAGTACAAATCTTAACCAGATTTGGAATCTTGTTCCAAGTTGCCACATTTCTGGATCAGTTGGGAATTTCATGGATGCTTCCCTGGTGACTAAGTATCGCCTCTCAGTGGTCCACCTAGACAAGCCCGTTGTCATCTCCTCCGTTAGCAGTGAACTTCTAAGCGACTCCATTTAGTATTGTACTGAACCAGTGTCTCTTCATGTAGGGACACTACACAGCGTGTAGCATATTCTATGTGTTACCCCATTCTTCCTCAGCAATTCTTCTGGGAATTCCATAGCTGCAGTGCCATGCCTCTATGCTTAACTGGACGATGGGCAAAGTCATACATTGGGGACAAGACTTCCAGTCTTGCTGCCTAGTGGCACCTCGTCTGGTGTGACCCACTTCTCCACTGACGCTTCTCAAGTCTCTGCCAGTCTGCCTGCACTGTATCAGGACTTTGTGGATGTCTTCTCTGAGAAGCAGGCTGAGACCCTTCCACCTCACCATGGCTTTGACTGTCCTATTGATCTTCTGCCAGGTACTAACCTCCCACAGGGTAGAATCTACCCTTTGTCAGTACCCAGCATACAAGCCATGGGGACCTATATAAAGGAGACTCTCCAAAAAGGACTCCTCAGCAAGTCCTCCTCTCCAGCCAGCTCCGGATTCTTCTTTGAGGAAAAGAAGGATGGGTCTCTATGCCCCTGCATTGATTATCAGGGTCCTAATAAAATTATGATTAATATCCGGTATGCTTTGCCACTGATTTCCAAACTCTTTGATCGTCTGCGAGGAACTAGAGTCTTCACAAAACACGACCTGTGGGGGAGCCTACAACTTGATTCAAATTCATGAAGGAGATGAATGGAAGATAGCCTTCAATACTCATGAAGGGCATTTAGAATACCTGGTGATGCCCTCTGGTCTCTACAACACTCCAGCCATCTTCCAAGAGTTTGTCAATGATATCTTCAGAGACCTTCTGTATTTGTGTGTTGTCATGTACATGGACGACATCCTGTTCTTCTCACCTACTTTGAAGCTCACCGTGCCCACATGCGCCAGATTCTTAGGCGCTTACGGAGCAACCAACTTTATGCCAGGGTTGAAAAATGCACCTTTGAGCAGAAAATCCTGACATTACTGGGATATATTGTCTCTCATAAAGGACTGCAGATGGACTCTGCCAAGTTTTCTTCTGTCCTGCAATGGCCACGGACAGCTGAGTCCATACATCATGGCCCATACATAATTTCCTGATATTATGCACTTCTCCACTGTGGTGGTCCCTATTGTGGTGTTTACTAAGAAGAACGGAAATCCCAGGTCCTGGCCATTTGAGGCCAAAGGGGCATTCTCCTGTTTGAAGTAGGCATTTGTCTCCGCACCTATCCTTTTTCATTCCGATCCAAAAGAGCCCTTCTTCCTTGAAGTAGATGCCTTATCTTTAGAAGCAGGTGTGGCCCTCACACAGAAGACTCCCAAGGGCAAAACAATTGCTGGAGGTGTCTGCTTCAAGACATTCTCCTCTGCCAAGAGAAATTATACCATAGGGGATCGAGAATTACTGACCATTAAATTAGCCATGGAAGACTGGATCCACCTACTGGAAGGGACTCGTCACCCGGTCAATATATTCACTGACCACAAGAACTTGTTATTCCTCCAGACTGCACATAGCCTCAACCCCTGGCAAATAGTTCCTTTTCTTCTATCAGTTTGACTTTCTGTTCCACTTGTGACCAGCGGACAAGAATATTAAGGCTGATGCCCTCTCCCGTGCTTCCGATGACGAACCTCCCATGCCCGTCTCCAAGATTTCACACGTGCAGCACCAGTTCTCTGGAACATGCTACCGCGGGCGATCAGGCACACTCAGAACTCTCATAGCTTTAAGAGGGCCCTGAGAACACATATTCTCACTCTGGCCTACCAGAATCCCTAGTGCTAACTCCCCCTCTCCCCACTCCCACTCCCTAGCGCACTCATCTCATTTTCGGCACTTAACTGTATATAGATGTACTGTTTGGGGGGCAGGTTCATCCGAATTCTACTTATAACAACCCCATATTTATATCACATGGCTGGACCATTGTAAATCTAGCACTTCTTACCCTTCGTCTCTCCCGTACACCCTAAGAGATTGTAAGCTCTTGCGAGCAGGGCCTTCTCACCTTGTGTCTCATCTGTAAGTAGCTTTTCATTGTGCAATGTCTGGTTTGTCTGTACTTACACCCTCCAAATTGTAAAGTGCTGCGGAATATGTTGGCGCTATATAAATAAAGATTATTATTATTATTATTCCACCCTCCTCTAATAATATTATTATTTGGGTGGATACGGATCAGTTCTTGAAGATGTCCCATTTCATGCCTCTACCCGGTCTCCCCTCAGCTCCTCAGCTGGCTGGCCACTTCTTTTTACATACTTTTTGCCTGCATGATCTGTCCTTGCATATAGTTTCTGATCAGGGGGTCCAGTTTGTCTCCAAGTTCTTGCATGCTCTGTGTTCTGGTCTCCAAATTAAAATGGATTTCTCTTCAGCTTACCACCCTCAAACCAACAGGCAAGTGGAATGAGTAAACCCAATTCTGGGAGATTATCTCTGTCACTTTGTATCCATAGGACAGGACAACTGGCCCAACCTGCTAGCCAGGGTGGAATTCTCCTAAAACCACTGAGATTGCGATTCGGCTGAAGCCTCTCCATTCTAGATCATTTATGGCTGTAACCCTCTACCCCCTCCTGCTGTCTACCCCTTTTGATGTTCCTGCTGTAGATGACCAAGTTTGTGATGTTATGGCTAACTGGCAAGAAACCCGACAGTCTCTACTCCAAGCTTCCTCAGATATGAAGTCACAGGCGAACAGGAAGAGAAGACCTCCTCCAACCTTGTTCAGGGGACAAGGTATGGTTGCCTGCCAACTACATGCACTTGAAGTTCCAGAGTTACAAATTGGATCCGCGGTTCCTAGGTCTGTACAAAGTCCTTCTCATTATCAACCCTGTGGCTTACAAGCTCTGCTTGCCTCCGTCCCTCCACATCCTGAACTCCTTCCATGTCTCCCTCCTCAAGCCACTAGTCCTCAACCGTTTTTCTCAGGAGGACATTTCTCCTTCTCTGGAAGCCGACTCTACTGATGTCTTTGAAGTAAAAGAAATTCTAGCCATGAAGAACATTAAGGGAAAGCAGTTCTTTCTTGTCGACTGGAAAGAGTTCAAGCCAGAAGAGAGGTCCTAGGAGCTGGAGGCCAGTGTATTCTAGACCAAGATGTAGAAGTTTCTTCTGCATAAAAAGATGTGGAGGCCAAAAGGTGGGTACTGTTTTGAGTGGCCTCCAACTCACATGTCAGGCCACAGGCGCACTTGTGTCCCCTCTCCCTTCATGCCTCCGGGGACAAGTGGCGTCAAAAGGGTCAGTGCGCCAGTGATTTGTTATCACCAGGTGCTGACCCTATTTAACCCTGCATATTCCTCCTGCCCTTTGCTGAATCAATAGTGTCTTCTGCCTTGCGAGTAAGTATTAAGTTGTTTCTTTATTTTCTTTCTTTTTTCTGTGTATCATACCTGTTGCCTCCGTACCTCGACCATGAACTTTTGTTGTCTGTCCTGACCTTCCAGCCTGTCCCTGACTACAATCCTACCTGACAATTTTCTACCAGACTGCACAACAGCTGCCAACACAAGCAAGTCACATCAGGGGTAGCGACCTGGTAGCAGCAAGCCCAACATGCCTTGCGGTGGACTCCAGCTGTTACAATGCACTTGTGATCTATAGGCCTTTAAGTGGCATTGCATTAAAAACCAGCATGATTTAATCATGCACACCACTCCATGAGTTCAGGAATACATCAAGAAATTGTCTGTGAACACAGTTTGGATGCTTTTTACATGGTGAGATTTTGTAGCGCCTACAGCCCAATGAATGGATTATGCACGCATCACCAATTTAACCAGCGCCTGTTCTGGCGAATTTAGTATACAGCTAATATATACTGAATACATCAATAAACACTTTTTCTCCGACATAGTATTGAAGATAATTTTATCATTATGCATTCTTTACAACTATAACATGCAGAAACAAATACTCTTAACATTTGGCACTGGGGGCCATTTTTTGTGTGGTCACCTTAAACATATATGCCACCAAGCAGATGATAATTTTAATAACGTAGATCAGATTAAAAATGATATGTGGATAATGAGAGGACCCATCATTTAATCCACTCAAAGATAACATGAGTTAGGAAATCTCATTTCCCGTTAACTCAGAGCAATTCCAAAAATACATAAATCGAGTCAAAGGCCAGCAATATTCAAAAGCGGATTAAACGAAACATCCAAAATACAAAGACTCGTTCAACCCTCTAGGTTATAATGTCCATAGGCGGTAAATCCACTCATTTTCTTTTCTAGGAAGCGGGAATTATTATATCCCCCCTTCCCTTTTAGTTTTCCTTATTTTTTAAAATTAACCAGAACACCTAGTTATTAAAAGTCTCCTAAATTTAGTCAGGAGATTAAAAATCCCCCCGAAAAAATCCTTTTCCTTTCCAAAAACCTTATTCACCCTGACCAGAAAATGTTTTCCCTAAATATCCCTTTTCCCAGGGTGAGCCCCTACCTTTTTTTTTGGCTCCCTGGGTTTCCCCATCTGAGCTGCCCTTTTTTTTTTTGCCAAAATACTGGAGGGTTGCAGAGGAAAAATTTAGGCTCCCCCAATTAAGTTTTTCAAAAAAATTGCCCCCCAAAGGGGTTTGGGGCCCCCTACGGTTTTTTTATTTCTCCAATGTGTTCTCCCACCCTTCATCTGAGCGCTTTTGATTTTGCCTACATACTGTAGGGTACATTCACAAATGCAGAGGAAAAATTAAAACCCTTTCCTTTAAACCCAGTTAAAGAGCCATGAAATTCATATGTCCCCCTCCGGAAACTACTAAAAAAAGCTTTTTTTTTGGGTGTAAATAGGGGCAAGCGACACACCCACTCCCTTTTTACACCCCTGTCATTTTTTGGGCCTATTAAGCCTTTGTAGCTGCAGGGGTGGGGGCCACATAGTGGCACTTAATAAATTCAACCTTTAAACGGGTCTACCCCTTCAAAAATGTAATTTTGTGGTCTCGGGGAAAACCCCGCCCTTAACCCCCTTTTTCCCTCCTCAAAATATCCCAAACTTTTAAAAAGCCCCATTCCTTATTTTCCACAGAAAAGTCATTTTTTCGTACCAATAACCCATATATTCCTCTTTTACTCCTTTTTTTTTTGGTTTTTTTTTAAAAATTTTAAAAAAAGGGAACCTTTTAAACTGCTATATAAAGGCCGATTTTCCGATCTCAATACTGCATCTGGGTAACTCATTTCATAAAATCTGTCGCGCAGATCCCCTGCTTGTCTCTGAAAACTATCAATATTAGTGCTATTACACCTAATCCCGCAGATACCCCCCTTAGGTATTCCCTCCTCAGAGAAAAGGGGTTGATGGCTTTTTCCATCTAAGGAAAAATTTTGGTGGCCCAGTATTTTTTTGGGTGCTTCATTGCCCCAGAATCCCGAGAAAACCTTTCCAAAATTTTCAAATCCAGGAATGAAATCTCAGTTTCTCTGATCTCATAAGTAAAACATAGGCTAAAACTATTCTTATTCAGAGAATCCATAAAAATAACAAAGCATTCAGTATAAACCCCTGCCAAAACAAAAAAACACTTTGGGTTTTATTCAAACCCCAATATAAAATTTTGGGATTCGGGGTTCCTCTCCAAACACGACAGTCCTCTCCCACCAGCCCAGGTATAAATTAGCTTATGAGGGAGCACATGGGCTCCCCATCGCGGTACCTCTGAGCTGGTGGTACAGGACGTGACCACAGAGAAAGTAATTGTGTGTTAACACAAATTTAAGGAGCTCTACTACAAAGATGTTATGAGCATGATGTTGGGTAATCTTTGTCCTCTCAGTGGCTTTATCTTTTTTTTTACCTCAGATTATACGGGGGTCCTTCCCGTCACTCTATATAAATTTTCCTTTGAGTTTTTTAGTCACCCCCCCCTTCTTATTTTTGTGAAACATTGGATTTAAATTTGGGGAGATTAAAATCTAACCCATAGAACAAGATGTTGAACTAGCTTCTATAATGTAGAAAGTGGGTCTTATTAAACATACCACATCAACTGGTCTTACAATCTGTGGAGTACTTTTTGAGAATCAAGAGCACCAAAAATCGTGCTCATAACATCTTTGTTGTAGAGCTCCTTAAATTTGTTTTAACACACAATTACTTGCTCTGCGGGCACGATCTGTACCACCAGCACACGGGCACTACAATGGGGAGCCCATGTGCTCCCACTTACACTACTTTATACCTGGGGTGGTGGGTGAAGAAGGTAGCTCACTGAAATCCAATATATTATATTAGGGGTGCTACATATATGATGTGTTCTTGTTATGGCAGCGTGATACTGACAGCTTTGTTACTTTTGTGTATTCTCGGAATAAGAATAGTTTTGACCTACATTTTACTTATGAGATCAATAAAACTGAGATTTAATTACTGGATTTGAAAATTAGGAAGGATATCTCTGGGAATCTGAGGACAATGACGCACCGAAAAGATACTGCTACCAATAGCTTCCTTAGATGGGAGAGCCATCACCCATTGGCTCTAAGGAGAGGAATACCTAAGGGGCAGTATCTGCGGACTAGGTGTAATTGCACTATTATTGATGATTTCCAGAGACAAGCAGGGGATCTGCATGACAGATTTCATGAAAGGGGTTATCCAGATGCAGTATTGAGATCGGCATATCGGCATGCATATAGCAGTAATAGCTCCAATTTGCTAAATACGGGAAATAAACCAAAAAAAATCGAGCAACAGAGGACATATAGGCATGTACGACAACATTTCTGTGGAAGTTAGGAATATCTTTGAAAAGCATTGGGATATTTTGAGGAGTGACAAGGAGTTAAGGACGGTGTTATCCCAGAGACCACAGATTTAGAAGGGGTAGATCGGTTAAGGATAGACTCATTAAGAGCCACTATGTGGCCCCCACCCCTGCAGCTACATGGCTTAATAGCCAAAAACTGACAGGGATGTACAGAGACAGTGGGTGTGTCGCTTGCTACTATACACACCAAACAAAAGCTTTTTTGAGTAGTTCTCAGGAGAGGACATATGACATACATGGCTTCTTTAACTGTCTAATGGAGGGTGTAATTTACCTCTGCACTACCCTACAGTATTTAGGCAAAACTAAAAGACAGCTCAGATGGGAGAACACCTGGGAGCCAAAAATCAACGTAGGGACTCACCCCTGGCAAGGCATATTTGGGAACAACATACTGGTCAGGATGAATAAGGTTGGGAAGGATAGGATTTACTCGGGAGATTTTTAATCTCCTGACTAAATTCAGGAGACTTTTAATAACTAACATGTTCCTGGCAATTGAACAAATAAGAACAACTAAAAGGAGAATGGATATAGATAACAGCTTTTAAAAGAAAAGAGTGTTTCCCGCCGGGGAAAATTCAACTAGAGGGTTGAACGAGTCTTTGTTTTTTGGATTTTTCTTTTAAACCCCCCTTTTGAAATGCCCCCCTTTTACCGTTTATGTTTTTTTGGAATTGTCGTTTGGGTTATCAGGAAGGGAGGATTTCCAATCATGTTATTTGAGAGGATTAAATGATCGGTCCTCTCATTTCACATATAATTTTTAATCTGATATCCGTTATTAAAATTATCATCTGCTTGGTGGCATATATGTTTAAGGTGACCACATATAAAATGGCCCTCCGTGCCCGATGTTGTTAAGCATATTGGCTTCTGCATGTTTTAGTTGTAATAAATGCACAATGATAAAATTATCTTCAATACTATGTCAGAGAAATAGTGTTTATTGATGTATTTGGATTATTACTGTAGCTAAATTTGGCAGAAGGGGGGAAGATAAAATTGGGGAGCTGCAAACCATCTTGGGGGTGGGGCACAATTTAGGGTGTACTTGTGTCTATAACAGATGCGCTGTTCCCTGGGATAAAATCAGCCATGGGGATTTGCCATGCGCAGGGGGATATTAAAAGTCAATACGGAAGTGAACATTATTGTATTAAGGGAAATTTAATGTTAGGCGAAATATGTAATTGAGCATGGCAATGGAACTCAAGGGTCCACTAACCCAGTGGAAAAATTCCTGGCAGGGGGAGAAATACGGGGTTAACGCTGCACAATGCAATTTTAGATGCCCGCAATGCAGTTGATATTTTCCCAAAAAAAAACACATACAAAAAATGGGGACATTTCTTATCAAAAAACACTACAAATTTTTTTGGGGCCCTATTCAAGCTCAAGGGTGGATAACTGAACCCATACGGCAACTCGGCCTATAGCTACCCGGGAAAAAACAACAGGTGCACAAAATTGCTGGCAAGCTCACACACCCCATTCTAGGGAAAAAAAAAGATGATAAAAACTGCCATTAACTTAATACCTTTTACCCCCACATGCAGAAAACCAAGTATAATGCATGGGGGGATTGCAAACAAAGCAAAAATCCAACAAAACAACCATTTACTTTCCTTACATGGGGGTGGTTGTGGTACTACAATTCATTAAATAAGGCAATACAGAAGGGTGCCATAAATAAATTTATGTGTGGCCACCACCTGTGCACCACCTTTTAGTGACACACATATTTTTGATTAGGGGGCGCCCACCCTCGGGGTGTCCAACACAAAACACGGGCCCCCCCAGCATTCTTGGGGCAGAAAAAAAAATATGCTACGAAAAATTTGTTGGAACGGGGCCCGGGTACGAAAGCTCTAACCGGCTCAACGGTCCTCAAGCTAGAGAGCCCTACATAAAAATTTCCAAAAAAACACAAAAAAAAAGGGGACATTACTTACTCAAAAACACAAAAAAATTTTTGGGCAATATCACACCCAATGGCGTACCAATCACATTGTACATTTTTAGATCATTTTTTGGGGCCCGAAAAGCGACCCCAAAAGGATTGAAAAACCGCTTGTAAACTCCCTTTTGGGGTGATTTCACCCCCTATTTTTTTGACATGTTTTTTCTGCAGGAAGGCACAGCAATTAATTCTGTACATTGCCGCACGAAAAACACATCCAAAAATGCATCAAAAATGTGCCAAAAACGTATCTGTGTGTGAAAGCAACCTTACAAACCTACTTGAGGATCAATAAAGGAAAGGGCCAATTCCAATACTGCCATGAACGCTGAAGCCTTTTCTGCCAATGCAACTTTGTTAGCAGGGGTCCATTGTCCCCAAAAACACTTTCCTAAACAGCACATGAAATTCACAGCGTAAATTTTCAGAAATACTTGTACCCTTGGCCTTAAAGGCAATAATTATCCCTTTTTGCAACCCTGATAAAATAACCCGTACGCAATTTTTTTGTGTAGTCGCAGCAATCACATCCTTAACATCTCCAAACACAAGACCCCACACAGTCTGCTCCCAACATTAAAACGATCGAATCATTTTCTTTTCATACATACATATATAATTTAATATAATTAATAATATTATATATTTATATATTATATATTTATTTAAATAAATATACACCCCCGTTATAATAATATATATATATAAATTAAATTTATAATGACAAGAGAGAAAGAAAGAGAGAAATAGAGATCTCATATATGTATATATTTCATATTTTCAATTCTACTCATAAATTCACGAGCATTAGTAGATTCATTCAATATATGTGGTTACAATTATGTGCTTTAAAGGGCATCCTTTAAAAAATTTTTGATAGGTTTTTCCCGCAGGTCAAACACTTGGAAAAGACTTGCTGCATTACTATAGATTACACTATAGCCTTCTAGAATATATTGACTTCGTGTTATTTCCCATGTCAGCCATCTCAAATTGAAAGCAACATTACATGACAGAACATGTGGCAAATGACCAATTTGGAAACAGCAGCAACCTGTATTATCTTCATCATCTTCACTTATTGCTTCTACCTCCCTTTTTGGCAATAGTTCCTTTTTTTAAAAAGAAAGGACCTTAAAGGGCGTCAAAAAAAAAAAATTGGGGGAAAATGCAATTAAAAAAAATTATCTTGTATAATGAAGTTATAATGGTTAAATATTTGCATTGCAATAATGTTTAAAAAACAGAAAAAAATTTCAACCCCTGTTACTTTTGCATGTCAGATTTGTTGCAATTATATAAAACATGCTATGGTACACATACAGAAATGAAAAATATTTTTTTTGTTTGATCTCTGATGTTTAATGCATTTCCTGTTTAACCGTTATAAGGGAATCAGGGCTTTATTCAGTCTTGGTTGCTACAGACAGACTTTACTTAACAGGCTGGCGGGAAAGGGGTATCAGAACTCAGCCAGCCTCATTAATTTAAAATAGAGTTTCTACGTTTCCCTACTGAGTGGCCAGAGATGCGGGCCTCGAAAGATAAAAAGGGGGCTGTAACAATGAATTATGGTAGTGGCCCTTGTATTTTTTGCTGGGGATCCTAGAGTTTTAATCCCCACATTTCAATGTGTTGGCATAACCTAGTGAATCTCCCCATCAGAAATGTCCTTTCATCCCCACAAGAAACTGAGACTTTAATTTGTTATAGTAAAACAAAAAAAAGCGGGAATTTTACTCTTACAAACATACCGTTCAAAAACCCACATCAATAGACAAAATGTCACTACCGTTTTTAGGCTATGTTCACACTGCGTAATTGCGGTGTGTATAGTACGCCCTGCAATTACGCCGGGTGTTCAGGAGTCACACGATGGGGGCGAAACCCGGCCCCTTTGACAGTCATTACTCCGGAGCATTCGCCGCAAGTAATTGAATTTATTATTCCCCCCCGGGGCAATACATCCATTGTTTTAGCGGGAGAGGAGGCATAATCCATGGTTCTCGCCGAAATTCCCCCATGTGAACATAGCCTTAATGTATAACGTTGCTCCAAAACTAATGTCTGGTATCTTATTATGTTGGCCCACAATGTCAGAAATAGATCATCAACTATTGATAAAGGCCCTAGAGCTGTGGTTCAGTGTGCTGGAATTTGCATAAACCACACCCCCTTTTTAAAACCCACAACGTTGGGCTCTGAAAGAAATGTGCCCCCCAGTTTTTCCTGGGTTGCGGGTAGCCTATTCAAAATGTAGGTTTGCAGGGAGATGTTACCAAACTTTTACCATTACTTTTTCTACCAATAACGCCTACATTGACCAAAAGCGGTAGATATCAGTTGTACACCGATGCTCTGCAGACATATAGGTGATTACATGGCATTTACATACAGGGACTCACAGGAGGCATTTTATCTAAATGTTTTGGCTCATTTCCTTTTCCCCCCATTCAGTCCAGAAACCACGAAAAATTTTTCTGGCCAAACCACCCCGCAAATTTTCCACACAAACATCTTAGACTCCTTACTTTTCTAACATCTCCCGTCCCAATTCCCCACATCTTTACAAAATGGGGTGACAAATAAGGGTTATATTTTGTGTTAGCATTAGGCTGCATAACATAGTAATGGGGGAGGGGCAAGAGATAGAGCATAAGCATACTTGCCATCTTTTGAAAATGGGAAAGTGGGAGATTTGAAAGGGCGCTGTGCCAAAAATTTGTTCCCACCCCCCCCAATTGATGGTGACCCCCACCCCTCAAAGAGTAAAACCCTCACTCCCCCTAACTGGTAATGATTTGGGAAAGAAAGCAAATTGGGGTTTTTGGCATCACCGTTTTCCCTGGCATTGGCAGCCATGCAGACCCCGGACAGCTGGGATAAGCTAAACTGGCCAAACCCAAACCATTACAACAATATTTCTACCATACAGTGACCTATACTGTAGACATCTCTAGCCAGGTTGTTGCCTCCTTATAGCCATGTAGATGCCCCCTTATAACCAGATAGCTGCCCCCTTATAGCCAGGTAGCTGCCCCCACTATCCAGGTAGCTGCTCCCTATAGCCCTATATCAGCACAAGAATGCTGGGGAGCCTGTGTTTTGTGTTGGACACCCAGAGGGTGCTGGGCAGCCCACCTAATCTAATAGTATGTGTGTCACTAAAAGGTGGTGAGCCAGCGTGGTGTAACACACATATCTGTATTTATGACACCCTTCTGTATCGCTTTATTTACATGCAATTGTAGTACCAGCAACCAGTAGTGCCCCTATAGCCAGGTAGTGCCCCTTATAGCCAGGTAGTGCCCCCATAACCGGGGATTTGCCCCATAGCCAAAGGGTTCCCCCCCTAGTAGGTGTGCCCCATCCAGTCATGCCCTTAGGGCCAGGTAGTCCCCCCTATACCAAAAATGCCCCCAAAACCAGGTATACCCCATACCAGGTATTCCCCCCTATACTAGGTAGTCCCCCTATAGTGGGTTGTGCCCCCTATACCGGGTAGGGTCTCCAAACCCAGGTGGGCCCCCCTACAGCCAGATAGTGCCCCTATAGCCAGGTGGATGCCCCCTATAGCCAGGTAGTCCCCCCTATACCGGGGTTTTTTCCCATTAGCCGGGTAGGCCCCCAAGGAGGTGTGGCCATTTTACCCAAAGTAGTCTCCCTTAAAGCTAAAAAAAAAAATAAAAAAACCTCACGGTTCCCTGCAGCGTGTCCAGCTCTGGAAATCTCCTGGCCGGCGCAGGCTGCTGACCGAGAATCCAGCGTGCATTTGGGGTGAGTTACCCTTCTTTTATTTGTCCAAATTTAAAATTTCATAAGCCCATTTTAGCTTCTAGATTTTCATATAAATGTTATTAATACATTCAGTGCATAATCAAAATTTCTTCACACTTCTTATCTTCTCACATAAAAGCCTTTAGAAAAATAAAATCAAATTTTGGTTTTAAAAATTTGTAAAAAATGTCTTGCACTGAAATTTTTTCTGAATGTTTTTTTTTTTTTTTTCCTTCCCCATCTTTTTCTAATTCTCCCCTTCTTTGTTAATTGTTCTCTTTTAGATTTAAATGTTCTGATCACTGATCTATGTTCAATTAAACGGACGCGTACACTTCAACAAATAAATCACTTGTTTATACTCACAAGTAAAAAAATGTTTTTTATCTGAATCAAAGAACCCTTAGGTTCCTTAATAATGGAGGAACAATTTTGATATCCCAAAAGTTGTAATCTATCTAAAAAAGAGTTAATTGCTGTGAAGGAGTTGAAATGTATATTTAGGGGATTATTGAAAGGCAACAAGGTGGTGATCTTGGTTTTATTTAATCATACATAATATAAAATGAAGCAGGGTTCAATATCAATATTCAGTATATCAACATTAAGGAGATCCCATGGAAATACAGAAAGTAATAGTGGATATAGTGGAAGAGGCTGCCAGGTTGGGTTTAATTGATAAAATTTAAGAAAAAATGCAATAAAAGGGTTCCCCCCGGGTTTTCCCATTTTTTTCCAGTTCCAAAAAGGTTAAAAAACATGGAAAAATTTAACCCGGGAGGCCAATTGTCTCCGGAGTGAATTCTATATCAGAGCCACAAAACAGCAGTTTGATTTGTTTCTTTCACAAACGGTTTGCAAAATAATTGCCTTAAAGGGGTTTTCTCGCTACAAAGATTGGGGTTTTTTTAAAATCTTTAAAAAAAAAAGCAGCTTTGCAAATTTTGTCCATTCAAATGTCCACTGATTTTGAGTTTCCCTTTTTAGAGTAGTGCATCGCTCCGAAATCTTTATGCCCGACCTGTTGATTTTATCTCACTGGCTTCCCCTCCCCGGTGATCATCGTTCTGAATACAGGTCAGAGCACAGAAAACCCCCCCCACACAGTTGCCGTAGGGAAAGGGAGGGGGGTCTGGCTTCTGTGCTGTGTAGTGGATTTAAACCCCGTGTGTGCCTCTCTCACCCCAGATTGAGGGGAGCAGCGGGGAGGTGAACGTGGTCAGTAATGTGACAGCTGAAGTGTGTTTTCTTATTCATGATGTATCTGTGGAGCTTTGACATAATAATAAACAGTCAGGGGGGATGTGAAAAGGTTCTCCCCCCTTGCTGTATTAGTGACACATTGTGATTATAGTAACCACTTCCAGCGCCCCGTGTCTGTTCTGACAGGGGTTTTTTTGTTGTTGCTTGAATGGGGGGAGATTTGTATGTAAGCAGGGGAATAGGAACCTTTTCATCTCCCCCCCCGCTCTGCTATAGCATACACAGCTTCCAGACCTCTCCACACTATAGATCACCCTCTCCCCTGTTGTTCCTGACTTCTGTGGGGGCTGACAGTGCGCTGTTCCAGCAGTGGTAGCAATTTTAGGAGGCACACCAGGGTTAACTCTGGGAGCAAACCCCCCCCGCCCTCCTCCTGCTGTTAGAAGGAGCTTTCTGTGTGCTGAGGGGGGGGAAAGGGGGGGGAAAGAGGGAGCAAGAAGCCGCCCCCGAATTCAAAAATCCTTTCTGCAAACCATGAATAGGCTGAAACCTTTTGTGAACAACTCCTTTAAAGACACTGGAAAATTTTTACAGCTGTTGAATACAGTAGATGTTAATCAAGTAAAAATTATGTGTACATTGGACATAAAGTCCCTTTATACTAATATCCCCTTTAATGAAGGTATAAAGAGTCAGAGAACTTTTAAGGGACCATACATGGATAAGCAATATACGTTTTTTAATTACGTTGTTAGAAATAGTTTTGACTAAAAACTTTTCCCACTTTGGGACACAGTTTTACTTGCAGCGACAGGGGACCTTGATTAAGTCGCTCCAAGTTTTGCAAATTTGTATATGATAAATTTTGAAAAGGATTATGTGTTTGGTTCAGATTTTTTAAACAAAACTTAGCAAATGGTGGATATGCTTTTATGAGGGGCTTGAGGGAAAAACTTATGAAGGAAAAGGGGATATTTTTTAAACACAGTTTTCAAAAAAAATTGATCGAATAACTTATTACATAGAGATAGTTTTCACTCCCCCCAAATATTTAAAGGTATTCCTAAAGGGCAATTCATTCGTGCTAGACGAATATGCTCTACTACAGATTGCCTTTTAAAGGGTTGAATAAAAAATTTTACAAGTTTTTTTAAAAAGGGTTATATAGCAACTTAAGAAAGTGGGACGTGAAGTGTTACAAAAACTGAGAGAGGAATTGTTGAAAATAAAAAATGTAGATCACAAAAGAGATAATAGGTTATTATTTATGACAAAATATGAACAACTTAACAAAGAAGGGGAGAATTATGAAGAAGATAATTATGAAGAAGGAGGAAAGAGATAAAACATTCAGAGAAAATACAGTCGCAAGACATTTTTACAATTTTTTAAAACAAGGCGACATGTTGAAAACTCGCCGCGCGGAGCCACTTTCGCCCGATTTCAAGCGAAAGCTGCGCCTCATGTATGTCGGCGCCCAAAAGGCGTATCATAGTGTAAATCCAAACCCGGGCCCCGCCTTTGGGTAAAACGCAGGCGGGGCGGCCCAAATTCGCCGCCCAGGGGTGCGATCAAACATGCGGTGAAAAGTCCACCGCCCTCGCCCTGTGTGAGGGGCGTGCAGGACTTAGGCAAATGCGGGACCGGGGCCCAAAATCGCCGCCCCGGGAGGGGCATCAACATGCGGGGAAAAAATTCCCTTTTCATCGCCAGTGTGTGAGGCGCAGTGCGGGATTGCGAGTGCGGGACTGCGCCTAAAATGTATTCCGTTCGAACAGGCTGGAAAACGCGAGAAATCATTAAAAATTTAGTGAAGACAAAGAGTTGTCTTTTTAAATGAAGAATGGATAAAGTGAAAAATCAAAGCTGTCTAAAACGAATAATGTCGTGAAAAAGGGACATCTAAAATTTTTAAATGAAAAAATATAAATTGCTCAAAAAATAAATTTCAGTCTCAGTCCGTAGGGATGGACTATGAATCCAAAAAAAATTTTTTTTTTTCGTGTAAAAACTTATCTGAAAAAAAAGCTCAAACCTCTAAAAAATACATAAAAAAATCATAACAAAAAAACAAGACGCAAAACATCGGGAAATTTGGGGTATTTGGGAAAATTCCCGGGGATAAAAAGTATTTAAAATTTGTAAGCTCTTCCTTTGGTCGGCAGAAACCACCAACGAATAGAGTGACAGTGACCAAATAACCTATGAGGAGTATTGACAAATGTTGAGCGTTTTTACGACAAAGTTGAAATCGGCAAGGTTTTTATGGTTCAAATTTCCAGACATCTAATTTAAAATTTTGTGCACATCTATTAAGATCGCCCCTTTTTTTGGGCGCTTCCTGTAATTTTTGGGGCCAAAATGAATTAAGAAAGGCAGGGTAATTTGCAACGTCATATATTGTATGGTTCGATTGGCTAAAAAAAACCCCAAGACCCCCCTTTTACATAGAACAGTTTTTCCTGTTTCAGCCTCAGTTCTTCAGCATCTCATAGGGATAGGACCTGCCTCTCCCTGGGGCCAAACTCCAAAAAATTTTCTATTTCCAAAAGAAAAACCCACATTAGCTTGATCCTTCCAATTTGTTAGATTAAAATTTGAACATTTATGTATTTAGCTAGATTATTTTAAAGCACCATAGACCGCTTTAAATTCATGGGGGTGGGGGCGGGGGGGGGGGGGGCCCCCGCGGGCAACACAAAAGTCTATCTATAAAGAACACTGGATAAAGTTTACCAAGACTTGTGTAGAATTGTAGTGGAATATCTTTATTATTAACATTTGCTATTGAAATATTTCCTGGATTTGGGGCAGCCTGAACTTATATTGGATAAATACATTTCTATACTGCAGTCTCTTTGTTAGCGCAAAAATCCCCTTTTATTTTCGTATACATTTCAGATAGGTGTTAATTTTTACCCCTTTCACCGTGATGTTGATATATCCACCTTTCACTTAAAATTTCAAACCAGCAATCTTGTAGTCGCCAAAATTTTTTTTGCCAAAAAAACCCGGTTTCGTACGAAAAAATCACGTTACGGTTTTTTTTACTTTTGCGCACCCAGCACGTTAATGACCAGCATCTACGTAAATCTTAAAAAAAAACAATTTATTTCACCACAGGTGAATAAAGGTGCAAAAAATCCGTTTTTTTTATATCAAAAAATAACTTACGTGTTTTTTTACTTTTTCG
>JAODAL010041656.1:17500-35662 GCA_025379985.1 Phyllomedusa bahiana | reverse complement strand
TTTAAAACAACCACAAAACACACACACATATATATATAAATGGTTAGGATACCTCTTTAAACTCTCCTCCCCCAGAAAAGGAAAATTTTATATTATTTATATATATATGTAATATAAAATTTTCCCTTGTTGGGGGAGGAGGCGTTAATGAGGTATCCTAGCAACTGACGAGCATTTTTGATCATTCATGCCAATAGGTAAAAATAAAGATGAACAGACTTGAGTTGGGCAGTGAAGCATCAGCTCCTACTTGATCTATAGTTTAAGTCGTCCTCTTACCTGAGGTGACCCTTTATTAAGCCAATGCAATGCTAACCCGGGTATAGACACTTCTTCTAAACTGGATACATTTCCCAGATTAACTTTAGAACAGCACTTAGAGCAAAAGCAACCATGTTAATTACAGCCGCTCCTTAGGCCGGCATTAGAAGCTTTGCTAAACTGTATTTTCTTTCAAAGGGAAGGACTGGTGATGTTCACACAGAAGATGTAGCGCTCGCAGACTTCCTCTTGGACACTGCTGCTTCACGTCAGATATTTAGCCTGGCTCCCGGCTTGTTTTATCTGGTTAGGAATATTCCAGCTTTTTTGTGGAAAGACGGCTTTACTCGTCTCTGGTCTTTTCAGCTGTAATTAAAGGCTCAGGGATTTTTTTTAGGATGAATAAAAGTTTATTGGTTGTGATGTTTATAGTGACAACTTAATACAGATCACCTGTTACTGGAGGCCGATGCTGAGCCATGGAAATGCGTCTACACGAGCAGATGTTAAAGCAATACAAAGGTAGCACTGTTCTGCCGGCTCTCGTATTGTAATACTAGCAAGTGCTGCCCTGAATGCAAAAATCATAAAACTCCCTGCAAAGTGTCTATCACACCGTCTTCTAGAGCACAACAGTTCTGGATGAAGAGCAATATGGCCGTCACTATGAGGGGTTGTCCCCCGGCTTTGCCGCTTCTGCCCTATAGTAAACATAGACTATGTTTGGTCCATCTGTAAGCAGTATATGCTTTACAAAAGTGTGGCCTACCTTAGGACTGTGATCACCTTACCCGTTAGGCTACCCATTTTCATGTTGCCCCAAAGGATGCCATAGACGTAGCGTACAACGCTGTGTGAACGGCCCCTAACCCCCTGCATGAGGCCAAAAACCAGGATCTTTAGATTATTAACTCCTTAATCACCAGACCTGAAAAAGCCTTAGGGTATGCTCACACGGGCAAACTTCGGCGCGCATTTCGCGTATTTGCGAGCCGAAATTACAGTAATCCATAGTTCTCATAGAGAACTATGGATTACGGCTCCTCTCCCCGCTCGTACAATATGATTGTATTGTATGCGCGGGGAGATAAGTGACATAGCAATTACTTGCGGCGAATACGCGGCGCACGTAATACATGTAAGTGGGGCCGGTGGCCAATCACGCCGTGTGAACATAGCCTTAGGGTATGTTCACACGATGTACTGCGGCGCGTACAGTACATCGTCTGTTTCGGGAGCTCGCGCTGATCATAGACATGCATACTTCACGGTGCGTATGCGCCGCAAGTAGGATACTCTCAGACAGAAGTGGCCACTGAGCTTAGAGTGTTACAGAGTGTCATCAGCAGGTTGATTATGGCAGTCACAGAAAGGCAAAGAAGTGGACGACATTTGGCTCGATCACACACTGATGACCGCTGATGCCCTGCAGAACCGGATGATGAATACCACACAACTCCAGACACGTTTAAGGGAAGTGAGAGGCACCACCAAGTGGCATATCAGACCATGTATAACCATTTACATCAGTGTGGACTGTGTGCTAGAACAGAGGTCCTCAACCTTTTACCTGCCGTGGACCCCCAATTCTCGTCCTATTTTGTTGGGGACCTCCAAAGTTTTAGTAATCTAACAAATCAGTAAAATTGTACCCAATGAATAGCACATACCAGGTGCGCATTAATTCTGAACTACAAACATTACAGAAATAATGTACGCTGGCTTTCAACTGTATGTGTATACAGCTGAACGTACCGCCTGTGCTCCGAACTCAATGCAGCGACCCGGAAGCAGGCGATGCACCGGGTATCTTTGCGGGCCCCCTGGCAGCCTGTGGCCGACCCCCAGGGATCCGCGGACCACAGGTTTAGAACCTCTGTGCTAGATGACCAGCAAGGGTACCTGTCCACACCACAAGGCACAGGCATCATCGTCTTGCATGGGCCTGGGATCACCTACTCTGGAACGAGGGATCAGTGGTCTTCAGTGATGTTCAATGATGAAAGTCGATTCACTCTGAGCAGAAATTCTGTCCACCAACGATGCTGGAGAGGTCAAGGAGAGTCCTATGCATCAGCTGGGTCAGGTACCCTTGCCAGTCGTGTAGCACACAGACCACGCTGATGTGAACTGTTCCGAATGGTCTGACGTGACCCTTGGTTGCCTGTCACCTCCATTAATCGTACCTAAAGTTGTGTGGCATTCATCATCTAATTCCGTTGAGCATTGTTAACAATGAAGCAGTCATCAGTGTGTGATGGAGAAAAGGACGTCCACTTCTTTGCCTTTCTGTGACTCTTCCAGTCTCTCTGCATCTCTGATAAAACCTGCTGATGACACTCTGTGACACTCTAAACTCAGCAGCCACTTCCGTCTGAGAACATCCTGCTTGAAGCTTCATAATGGCGAGGAACTGTTGATCAATTGTAAGACGTTGTCTTGGTCTCATGATGTCAAAATGTGAACAGCAGGATGAGGAGGACTGTTTAAATCCCAATTCAAATTGATCCCTTAAATGTATTTGGCGATTCAGGGATCACACGCCTGTTGTCAATTTTGCCATTAAGCTGCTTGTTAGAGATCAGCAAGTTGTGCAAAAAGTACTGAACACTGAACAGTTGGACAAGAGCATTTAAAGGGAAGAGATGGTCTCATTTAGTGCATTTAAGAAAACCTTCAAGAAATGTTATGTCCATCCTGAAATTTCAACCAAAAGCCAAATATCCCGAACTTTTTGTGAGTAGCGATTCTGACATTGATGATGCCGAGAAATTCCAAGAAAAGAATCGCACTGTGACTGTTTCTAACGTGCATCTTGGATTACATCCTTCTCTTTCCACACCCAGAGCTGCACTCCAAATTCTTCAGTAGTTTTGTGGCAGACTAAAATTTAACCTCCCACAATGCAACTCTGTAAAGACCATGAGCCATGAAAGAGCTGTAGAGGGTTGAAAGATCATCCAACCTAGAAGCTCGCAGGGAGCAGCAGAATTTTAGATGCAGCTTTGGATGAGCAAAGAGTAAACCTAAAAGCACATAAAGGAAAAAAACAAAGTGACCAACGCAACAAGCACTGATTACGTCATTACATGTTACCGTGCTTCCACATTCATGTTAGCTTGGAAACTCCTAGAAGAATCAACTCTCAATGTATGTGATGTTCCAGATAAATCAACTGTGACTTACCTTCCCAGGTCACATCATACATGTCAGAAACTTTTGCCATGGTCTGTAGGTAGAGAAAAAAAAGAACAAAACGTTAAATCCCACATAAGCAAAAGGTAAATAAAGACCATTATGACATACATTGCTGTTTTAATTTTGCTTTGTTCGGGAGATAAAGGAGATTCTATGTACTGCGAGTGTACACAAGTTTCTCTAGGTTATTGACCCGTTCTCTCTCTACCCGATTGCTTCAAGTTGCTGACCCACCATGCAACCCCCTCTCTCTCCCTGACCCCATACCCACACACCCCCACACTGTTTCCCACCCTTGCCCAAGGCCTACCCAGCTTTCCCACATGCTGGATGGGCCGTCCAGTATCCAGGAAACTGTTGGGCACCCTCCCCACAGCAGGCACTCAGCTTTCCAGGGCGCCTGCTGTGAACCATGTCACCCAGCTTTCCCACAAGGTGCAAAACAGTAACAATGCAGTTACAGGACAAGAATCTGCAGAACTAAGCAGATGCTAAACATTTGCAGGTCACATATGTATGAGATAGGTAAGATGATTGTCTATGATAGTTTAGAGAAAAGAAGGCTTCGGGGGGCATAATAATATGTTTAAATACATCAAAGTCAATATAGAGATCTCTCCCAATTTTTAACCCAGGGCTGTATCTAGAACAAGGGGCATCCTTTACGTCTTGAGGAACGTAAAGTTTCTACATAAACATGAAAGGTTTCTTTACTGTAAGAGCAGTGAGACTATGGAATTCCTGCCAGAGGACTGGCATCGGTGAAATTCATTAATCGAGTTCACAAAAGGGGTTTGGATGGCATTTGGAGCGTAATACTATAACAAGTTATAGTGACTAGGATTCAGGAGAGGGGTTCATTGATCCAGGGATTATTTCTGATTGCCAGATTGGAGTCAGAAGGAATTTTTCCCTTAAAATCAGGACCCCTTGGCTCTACCTTCATTGGGGGTTTTTGCCATCCCCTCTGGACTCAACACCTTAGTCACAACAGGCCTGAACATAGATGGACGACTTGTCTTTTTTTTAGCCTTACAAACTATGAAACTATGAAACTATGATGGTAGGCTCATGTTCAAAGCTGTAGTGGATGGTGAGATATGGAACCTGAAAGCCAACAGTTCAAAACATTGCTACCTTTTTGCTTGACAGTGTAAAATATATTTATGGGATACAACTTTAGAACACAAAAAACGTAAAAAAAAAATTGTAAATATGCGCTGAAGTGGGAAAAAAACAGTTTTCAACAAAAATGTCCTGAATAACATATGAAATAGTATTGCCTCCAACAGATCCTGCATACATGACCTCACATCTGATCTCATTATTTCCAGGCTAGAGAACGGCCTCTCTACACTAACTTGGGTTTGGGGCAAAGCGGTGACCACAGGGGCAACATGTCTAACAATGTCAGGGTATAAAGGAATTGCCTCAGCCACAGTCAGTTTTTTTTTTTTTTATATCAGATAATTTTTATTAAACAATGTATGCAGATACAGAATAGAACGTCTTTTACCATTATTTTTTGCTTCAGGATACATACATATACAATAATTTTGCTCTTTAGATAAAAAACACTAGGAGTATATGAATATGTCCATACCATATATCTTGATACGTGCTTTCAGCAGTATTAGCATACAACCATAAAAAAAAAAACCAACCATCACACTCATACCCACCAAACCAAAAGCAGTACCCATGATTTTTTTAATTTTTTTTGCAACTTTTAATCAAGGACAGAAGTCACTTTGCCAAGAGTGTCTACTCCTTTTCTTCAACTAACAGTAATAGGAATAGACAATGCTCCCATTCCTTGCGCCAATCCTAAATTATGTAGCAGTAAGGAACGAGAAGGCAAACCTGGGGAATTGAGCCAAGGGCTCCATATACCTTCATATTTTCTCAGAGCATTTCTTTTTTAAGTATACGCCCCTCTCCAATCTGATGACATTTTTAATTTGTTTACGTATTGTTTATGGTTGGGGAGAAGACTGAATCCATCTAAAGGCAATTACTTTCTGCCATATATAACATTCGGGAAATGCTAATTCTTTGTTCCACATCAATACTATATCTTCTAAATAGCCAAGTACACAGTGCAGTGGGTCTAGAGGGATATCAATTTTATGAACTTTGCTAATTAACTGGATAACCTCTTTCCAGAAGTTGCCCAATTCCCTGCACTCCCATATCATGTGCAAAAGCTGGGCCTCTTCCATTTCACATCGTGGGCAACTGGAGTCTGACCTAATACCCCATTTGAATAGCTGGAATGGTGTTTTATAAGCTCTATACAACAACATAAGCTGTGAATATCTTTTTGCCTCACTTAATGACACCAATCTCGTAAGGCTCAAAACACTATCCCATTGTTCTGTACTAATGGGGCCAACGTCAGTCTCCCATTTCACTTTAATCAGAAGCTGTTGATTATAAATATACTCCTCCGCCAAGTGGCTATATGCTTTCGAAATTAATACCTTTGTGGACTGTGCTCCACAAACTAAATTTATTAGGGGAGCAGATTTAATGGACAGATCCACTTGTGAAGCTTGACTCTGAACCGCCTGCCTCAACTGCAAATATTGGTAAAAGAATTGGTGCGGTAAGTTAAACTTTTCCTGCAGCTGAGTAAAACTCAACATTTCTGAACCATCTAAAATTTGGGATAACAAGACAATACCAACTGCATTCCATCTCTTAAAGTCAGTCAACTTGCAAATTTCTGGAAGCTTGCGATTGAACCATAGCGGGTATATTTGGTAAATGAGGTATACCCCAAAATATCCTGCCTCTATCCCACACCTTATACATTAATTTCAGAGTAGGAAGATCTGAAGAATTCAATTCCGCTGTCTCAGCATCCAGCTCAAATGCGGCCATGAGCTTCTAGTTGCTAGCAACTTGCCTAGTGGACTATTCCCCGGAGTCGATTGCTAAGGTCTTATCAATCGACTTGAGGCCTTAACTGGCTTAACAACCGACTGGAGTCCGCGGAGTCGATTGCTAACTCTTATCAACTGACTTGTCTTGAGGCCTTAACAACCGGCTTAACGACTGTTAGCGACTTCACAACGCAGTAAATTATGTGTCCCCCAGTGAAGGTAAAAGGGTCCCCCAGTAAGTTATCCGTCCTCAAGGAGGTGGTTATATACTTTATATGTCTCCCGGTAGGTATAGGGGGGTTAGGGTCCCCCTAGGGGGTTACGGGTCCCCCAGCAGGTACAGGGGCAGGTTACGGGTCCCCAGTACAGCCGGGTACAGGGGCAGGTTACGGGTCCCCCAGCAGGTACAGGGGCAGGTTACGGGTCCCCCAGCAGGTACAGGGGCAGGTTACGGGTCCCCCAGCAGGTACAGGGGCAGGTTACGGGTCCCCCAGCAGGTACAGGGGCAGGTTACGGGTCCCCCAGCAGGTACGGAGGTTACGGGTCCCGCAGGTACAGGGGCAGGTTACGGGTCCCCCAGCAGGTACAGGGGCAGGTTACGGGTCCCCCAGCAGGTACAGGGGCAGGTTACGGGTCCCCCAGCAGGTACAGGGGCAGGTTACGGATCCCCCAGCAGGTATATGGGCAGGTTACGGGTCCCCCAGCAGGTATATGGGCAGGTTACGGATCCCCCAGCAGGTATATGGGCAGGTTACGGGTCCCCCAGCAGGTATATGGGCAGGTTATGGATCCCCCAGCAGGTATATGGGCAGGTTATGGGTCCCCCAGCAGGTATATGGGCAGGTTACGGATCCCCCAGCAGGTATATGGGCAGGTTATGGATCCCCCAGCAGGTATATGGGCAGGTTATGGATCCCCCAGCAGGTATATGGGCAGGTTACGGATCCCCCAGCAGGTATATGGGCAGGTTACCGATCCCCCAGCAGGTATATGGGCAGGTTACGGATCCCCCAGCAGGTATATGGGCAGGTTACGGATCCCCCAGCAGGTATATGGGCAGGTTACGGATCCCCCAGCAGGTATATGGGCAAGTTACGGATCCCCCAGCAGGTATATGGGCAGGTTACGGATACCCCAGCAGGTATATAGGCAGGTTTAGGTCCCCTAGCACACATGGGTAGGTTATATGTCCCCCAGCAGGTATATAGATAGCTTATAGGTCCCCCAGCAGGTATATAGATAGCTTATAGGCCCCACAGCACATGTATATATAGATTATAGCTCCTCCCTGCACGTATATAAGTAGATAATAGCCCCCTGCACATATAAAAGTAGATAATAGCCCCTCTGCACATATATACAAGTAGATAATAGGCCCCCCCCTGCACATATATACAAGTAGATAATAGGCCCCCCCCTGCACATATATACATGTAGATAATAGGCCCCCCCTGCACATATATACAAGTAGATAATAGCCCCCCCTGCACATATATACAAGTAGATAATAGGACCCCCCTGCACATATATACATGTAGATAATAGGCCCCCCTGCACATATATACATGTAGAAATAGCCCCTGAAATATACATGTAGATAATACCCCCCCTGCACAAATATACATGTTGATAATAGGCCCCCCCTGCACATATATACATGTAGATAATAGGCCCCCCCCTGCACATATATACAAGTAGATAATAGGCCCCCCCTGCACATATATACAAGTAGATAATAGGCCCCCCTGCACATATAGAAGTACATAATAGCCCCCCCTCCCCATTTATTTAGATTATAGGCCCCCAGCATGAATAGAGACAATTAAAAGTAATAAACTGACAGCACTCACCTGACCTCGCTCCCTGTTGCTGCCGCTGCTTCCGGTCTTTTTCCTCACAGGGTGACGTCACCCGGCCGCGCTGCACTGTGATGACGCTGCCTCCGGCGCGCACAGAGCCGCATCCTGCCTGCGGCCACCTAGTACTCCACAGAGCTCTCTGCTCCGCCAAAGCATCTAACTGTATGTGCATCCGGCGGACACACAGACGGTTAGTCCCGCCACCGCTGCCGTCGCCAAGGTCCTAAGCCGATAGCTTAGTGACTGGTAGCGGCTTAGGACCCTAACGATCGGCGGCGCCAGGGACTATAGTGGACCCATCCCTTCCCTAGCATCCCACCCTGCAAAATGCTGCCATTGTGAGGCTCTAAAGTAGAGCCAAGTGTTCGGGATAGCACGTCCTCCTCTATCCTTTTCTCCTTGCAAATAATTGAATCCAATCGTGGCATGCCCCGTTTTCCAAAGTAGCTCTCTGAAGAGTCGGTGTATTTTATTAAAGATATTTAAAGGGACCCAAATTAGGGAGTTATGCAAAATGTAGAGAATCTGTGGCATAGCAATCATTTTAATTAGATTTCCTCTACCTATAACTGATAAAGGCATCTTACACCATGCATTTATCTTATTGGTCAATCTGCTAAGTAGGGGGAGCACATTGTGGGCAATATAATCTTGCGGGCGGGAAGTGATTATTATTCCTAAATATTTGAATGATGTTACTACCTGTAGCTGAGAATCCTGACCTATACTTCCTTCAGGGAGAGGATCCAAGGGCAATAAGGTAGACTTGTCCCAATTAATTCTTAAACCCGACCAAACTCCTCTATGTAGGACATGATTGGTTCCAGAGAAGAAGTTACATTCCCCACATAAAGAAGCATGTCGTCCGCATAGAGAGAAATTCTCTCCTCCATAGTCCCATGTTTGAACCCTGTAATGTCCCTTGCATTTCTGATGACACAAGCTAGGGGCTCAATGGCCAAGGCAAACAGAAGGGGAGATAAGGGGCAGCCCTGTCTGGTCCCTCTGTGTAAGGAGAATGCTTCTGACATCAAGCCATTAGCGCCTACTCTAGCCTGTGGTTCTGCATACAATAGTTTAACTGCCGATAAGAAAGTTGGACCAAATCCCATTTTCCTCCTGACGGCCCACAAGTACTCCCATTCCACACTGTCAAAAGCTTTGGCAGCGTCCAATGAGAGAACTGCCCTGCCCTCCGTCTGCCCTGTACTCATTTGTAAATTGAGAAACAGTCTTCTTAGGCCTCGTTCACACGGCTTATTTGTCCGCGGATTGGCGCCGTACTGAGCGCTGGATTTGCGCTGCAGTACGGCGCCAATCCGTCGCTGTAATTACGGTAATCCACTGCTCTCAGAGAACAGTGGAATCCGTCGCTCCTCCCCGCTCGGCGAATCCGCCGCGGGGGGAGAAAGTGACATGCACATTATTTACGCCGCGGACGCGCCGTAAACAATACATTGTCTATGGGGCCGGGGAGCGGCGCCCCCGCCGCGCTCCGGCCCCGCCCCCGTCCCGCCCCTTATTCACGGCGGATTTGTGAGCGCAATCGGGAATAAGTCGTGTGAACACAGCCTTATGTTAATGGCAGTTGACTTATTGGGCATAAAGCCCGACTGGTCTTCATGAACGACACTTGTTATGACTTTGCTTAACCTATTAGCTAATACTTTTGCCAATAGCTTAACATCAGTTGGAAGTAGCGAGATGGGGCGATAGGACCCTGGACTAGAAGCATCCTTATCTGGCTTAAGTATCAGTACAATAACTGCTTCCCTCATTGAATACGGCAAGTGACCGTCCTGGACTGCCGCCTGGAAGACCTCTAGTAAACGCGGTAACAAGGTTTCCTTGTGGAGCTTAAAAAATTCAGCTGGAAGACCGTCCATTCCTGGGGCTTTTTCATTTGGGGCCTGGCACAAAGCAACCTCTAGTTCTTCACAAGTAATTGGCTGCTCTAGAGCATTACTATCTTCCAGTGATAGAGACGGAAGGGTAATGTTAGACAAGTAATCTTCAATGTCATCCACTGACCCTCCACCCCCAGAGGTATATAAAGATTTATAAAACTGTAGCAGAACATTTAGGATATCTGCATTCTCACTGACTACAGAGCCATTGTCCGTTTTAAGTTCTGCAATATGACTGGATGCTTGCTGGGATTTCACAATATTAGCTAGTAAATGTCCTGCGCTTTCTCCTTGATCAAAATAGCGCTGCTGAACAAAAAACATTTTATCCTCTGCTACTTAAATCAACTGCTCATTCAAGTTCTGTCGGGCCTCCTCCCAGTTGAGCCCATTATTCTCAGAAGGGTCACCAAGAAAATTCTGTTCTTCCTTTGCTACCCTATCCTGCAAGAATTGGGTGAAGCTCCGTGTTATAGTTTTTCTTTTACTAATCTCTCTAATATAAATCCCCCTTACAAATGCTTTCATGGTATCCCACACACAGGCCACTGAAGCAGTTCCCTCGTTATTAGCAAAGACCTCCTTCATTTCTGCTACTGTCGAGCCCCCTATCAATTGCACCCAGAAGGGATTTAGGCGCAGCCACAGTTAGTTTTGATGAATGGTTGATCTTCTACTTCTTTGAAAGCAGGTGAAAAATGTTGCTGAAATCTGTTTGCCCCGGGAGCAGGATCTTCTCCCCTGGGGCAGCGCTTTGCCTGCTCCATGTCATCACTTCTATGAAAGCAAGTGAAAAATTTGGCTGAAAACTAGTCGATCTGTTTGCTATGGGAGCAGAATCTTCTCCCCTGGGGTAACACAATGCTTGCTTCATGTTATCAGTTACACTCCTCATGTGATGAGGCTGAAGATTTGATAGCAGTAGCACCGGTAATTCCTCTTGCTCTTTGCACTGCATTGAACTAACTGGACCAACTTATTATATATTTTGGGAGTCGGTCCATTTTAGAAGAACTCCTATGCCACCAAAATGGGCACCGACTCCAAATCCACGGCCCTGCCTATGACATTTCCTGATATGTCAGTTTTAGTAAATCCTTGTGTTCCCCTATGATGTAACAATTCTGGAGCATCTTTTCTTATTTATCCGAGTTGTGCTGTTCCTGTTATTCCTCCTAGAACTGTAGGACTGCACCGTTTACATTTTTTTGCCTATAAAACCGTTGGAAACTCCTGGGGTGCAGGGTCTGGCAATTAGTCGATTCTGTTCGCTAGATCCCGACGGTCAAATTTAGACACAGCAGATTTGTTGAGCATTTTTAGTATAAGACCCATTTAACATTTGTGTCCGAGGTTCAACTCGGAGTCTCTGTTGCAGATTAAATAAAGAAATAGATAAAAGACCTATATTTTGTACCGTCGCACGCGCAACTACCTGGGCTATAAATCTGTCACGTTATTAAACCCGCATGATGAACGCTGTGCAAAAAAAAAAACAGTCATAGAACTGGAATTTTTGGTTATCCCACATTTAATGTACAGGGCCGACGGCAAATCCGAGCGGAGTCCGTGGGAATATACAATATGTTGCAAATCCTGCATGATATTAAACCCGATGGTAAAAAACCCATTGTACAGACTACAGCACAGTCCTCATTGCCGTCTCTGCAGCACAGGGTTCAGTCGGATTTTCAGCAGATTGAATCCGACAGTATTCCTGTGCTGTGTAGACATAAACTAAGGGCTTTTTTTGTGGGATGAACGGTTTTCGTTGGTACCACTTTGGCAGTCATTTGATATTTTTGATCGCTTTTATTCCATTTTATGTGCGTTAGAATGAACAAAAATCAATTCTGACTTTTTTTTTTTTTTTGATTGCGTTCATTGAATGAGTTAAATCTAAGGACAGATCTAAAGGTTATGTCGTTAGGCCCGTGGCAATATTTTATCTTTTTTGGGGCGATTGTTATTTGTAGAGGGGTAATGGGCAGTGGACGTGTTTTCCTGTATTTTTTACTTTTTATTCTTTTCACTTGTCCCGCTATGGGACTATACTCAGCGATCATTAGAATGAATGAAAGTTGGCAGCGTATTTTACAACTTTTGTTCACCCCGCAGGCTCTGCTTCCAGGCTGGTCTGACAGGACTATGTCATAACCCAGAGGCTATTGTGTGCAGGGCTGTGGAGTCGGGGTCGTCATAAAAGGGACCGACTCCCAAAATATATAATAAGTTGGTCCAGTTAGATCGATGCAAAGAGCTGGGTCCGGCCAGTGCTACTGCTCCCATATCTTCAGCCTCATCACATGAGGAGTGTAATTGATGACATGGAGCAGGCAAAGCGCTGCCCCAGGGGAAAAGATTCTGCTCCCAGGGCAAACAGATTTCAGCAAAATGTTTCACCTGCTTTCAAAGAAGTAGAAGAGTTCAACCATTCATCAAAACTGACTGTGGCTGAGGCAATTCCTTTATACCCTGACCTTATTAGAGATATGGCCCCTGTGGTCACTGCTTTACCCCCAACCCAAATTAATGTAGAGAGGCCGTTCTCTAGCCTGGAAATAATGAGATGTGAGGTCATGTATGCAGGATCTGATGGAGGCAATACTATTTCTCAGAACAAATTCAGAGACACTGCAAATGTTACTGAAGTGTTTTGCATATTTACAATTTTTTTGTGTCTTAAAGTCATATCCAATAAATATATTTTACACTGACAAGCAAAATGGTAACAATGGTTTGAACTTGCGACTTTCAGGCTTCATATCTCACCATCCACTACAGCTTTGTATATGAGGCCACTGTAATTTTATATACAGTCATCTTACCGATCTTATACCTAAATGTAATACAAATATCAGTGGCACACTAAAGACTAAGTAAAACCTCAAGGTATATAGGAATATTGGAAATGCATTACTGCTAAGGAAAATATGAAAAACCTGGGACTCTTAGTTTACAGTATTTGATCAAAGATTGTATTAAGCTCACCTCCCAAAAACGTCAAGGGGATCCCAGAGCAGGTGAGTCCCTACACTAAACATGTTACCTCACTAGGCGTCAATCCAGACTGCAACTTCAGGGGATGGTAGGAACTAGCAATTGGATTATCCTGCACTGGTTAAAAAAGAGGCAGCTGAGTGCAGCAAGCCAATGAGATCGCCAATCTCAAATGAACTACAAAACGTAATAAAGCTGTGCACATCTAAAATATACTCTGAAAAACGCAAGCATAGGTGCACAGTGAAAGGCAATAGCATACATCTAACACAAATATCAGTTGCACACTAAAAACTAAGTAAAACCTCAAGGTATATAGGAATATAGGAAATGCATTACTGCTAAGGAAAATATGAAAAACCTGGGACTCTTAGTTTACAGTATTTGATCAAAGATTGTATTAAGATCACCTCCCAAACCCTCACGGGGTTACAAGAGCATGTGAGTACATACACTGAACATGCTACCTCACTAGGAGTCAATTCAGACTGCAATTCTCAGGGAGTGGTAGGAACTTGCAATTGGATTAACCTGCACTGGTTTTAAAAGAGGGAGCTGAGTGCAGCAAGCCAATGAGATTGCATTCTCAAATAGACTACAAAACGTATAAGGCTGTGCACATCTAAAATATATTTTGAAAAACGTAAGCATAGGTTCACACTGAAAAGGCAATAGCATACATCTAATACAAATATCAGTGGCACACTAAAGACTAAGTAAAACCTCAAGGTATATAGGAATATTGGAAATGCATTACTGCAACCAGTGCAGGATAATCCAATTGCTAGTTCCTACCATCCCCTGAAGTTGCAGTCTGGATTGACGCCTAGTGAGGTAATATATTTAGTGTAGGGACTCACCTGCTCTGGGATCCCCTTGACGTTTTGGGAGGGTGAGCTTAATACAATCTTGATCAATACTGTAAACTAAGAGTCCCAGGTTTTTCATATTTTCCTTAGCAGTAATGCATTTCCAATATTCCTATATACCTTGAGGTTTTACTTAGTCTTTAGTGTGCCACTGATATTTGTGTTAGATGTATGCTCTTGCCTGTCAGTGTGCACCTATGCTTGCGTTTTTCAGAATATATTTTAGATGTGCACAGCCTCATTACGTCTTATACCTAAATGTGACTTGCAAGTATTTAGCATCTGCTTAGTTCTGCAGATTCTTTCCTGTAACTGCATTGTTACTGTTTTGCTCCTAAAAATCAAAATGTTAATTTTTATTATTTTGTTAGTATTTGGGAAATGCACCTTTGGCCTTCAGCTCTGCCTGAATCCTTCTGGACTCTGAATCAGATTCAAGCACATCTTGACCAAAATCTGATCCCAGGTCTCTTCTACACTTTCCCCAATGTTGGTGCAGACTGGACTTGGATACAAATACAGCTTTTTCTTCAATTTCCAGCCAGAAGTGTTCAAAAGATCAAAACATTGTTACCTTTTGCTCATCAGTGTCTGTTTTTAACTAAATAGCTTTATTATTGCATCATAAGGTGATAAACAGCCTGATGTTACCATTTTACTACAGTAAAGTTATGACTTAAACATGCGCCGTGTATGAGAGAGTCAGGAGTCGGAGGTTAGAGAAATCGAGGAGTTGGAGTCGGGGCTTTGGCTTGCCAACTCCACAGCCCTGGTTGTTTGTACTTCTTATCTGACGGCAGGGTATATGAAGGGAGGGGGAGGAAAAAGCAGTGCCACTGGGCATGAGCACTAGCTCTGCTTCTGTGTCACAGCCCACCACTACTTCATTTGCTGTATAGTGAATATGCTGGCTGTAATGTAATTACACAAGTAAACATGCAGTCCGCTCCTTGCCCGTCTTCCCTGCCCCCCTCTGCAGCAGTTAGTGAAGGCTGCCTACTCATATCTTATCTTTTCTCCTAAGCAGATAAGAGGGAGAAAACAAAACCTGTAGAGCTTGTGCACAATACAGTTATCCTCTGTGCTTTAGCCAAACAACGTGTTTGCTCAACTACAGAGACTGACTATCAGCCTAGGGAGCGTGCATGGGAGGTGGAGCGATGACATCATGGAGGAGGCACTTGTTGTTTTAAACACAGGAACACAACGCCCCTTTTTTTCAAGGCTGAAGACGACAGTGGCAGCGTGTTAGCAAAGGACATCACTTCTTGGCAAAACCCCTTTAAGGGCTTAAAGGTGTTGTTTAGTTCATATATTATAAGCTACTGGCGGCAGAAGGGTAACCTAAAGTGCCACTGGACAGAAAGTGCCGTCAGAGCGCCGCGGGATCGGAGGTAAAAGGGCTGTTCCCCTTTACGCTGCGATGGCATATTGATAGGATAGGAATAGGCCCCAAAAGTCTTGGCTCAGAATGGAGAGCTGGTAATGCTTGTGCAGGACTCTCCATTCTGTACTATGGGAGTTCTCAGTAAAGGTGAACACATCACCCCCCCCGTACTCAGAACTCCTATAGTACAGAACGGAGAATCGTGCACAAGTGCAACTAACGCAACACTTTCAGGGCTCACGCCTATCACACTTCAATGATATCAGGGTTATTGTTTTCTTTGTTTTGTTTCTTTTTGCAATTTGTTTCCCATCGTACCAACCCAAAGTGCTTGGATTCGGGTCAAATTTCACTTTGATCCAAATCTGAAGTTCAACTCTAGTCTGTGCAGTGCTGCCTAGCTCACGCCATGACACTTCATCTAATGCCAAGTAATCCACAGCACGTCATGAGCGGAGCCTTGCACTTTAGTGATATTCATTCAGGTTACATGAACACCAGCTCTCCATGTGCACAAAACAGAAGCAAAAAGGCAATAATTAGTAGTATCCCCAAGGGACCTGCCATAGGGAAGATGTGGCATAATGAACAAACCAATCCATATACGATAGGAGAGGGCAAGAAGGCTGATGAAAGGGAGGGAGGAAGGATAGATAGATATGACGTAGACAGATAGCAGGGCCGTGGAGTCGGCGTTGTCATAAAAGGGACCGACTACCAAAATATATAATAAGTTGGTCCTGTTAGTTCGATGCAGTGCAATGAGCAAGAGGAATTGGGTCCGGGCAGTGCTGCTGCTCCCATATCTTCAGCCTCATCACATGAGGAGTGTAATTGTTTACATGGAGCAGGAGCAAAGCGCTGCCCCCGGGAAAAGATTCTGCTCCCAGGGCAAACAGATTACAGCAACATTTTTCACCTGCTTTTTAAGAAGTAGAAGATCAACCCTTCATCAACCCGACTGTGGGTGAAAAATTTCCTTTAACCCGACATTGTGAGATTGGCCCCTTGGCCCCCGCTTCCCCCAAACCCCAAGTTATTGTAGAGGGGCCGTTCTCTACCTGGAAATAATGAGATCAGATTGAGGTCATGTATGCAGGTCTGAGGGGAGGAAAATAATTTCTCGAACAAATTCGAGATCCACAATTTTCCTGTAGTGTTTTACATATTTACATTTTTTTTGTGTTCTAAAGTCATTTCCAATAAATATATTTTACACGACAAGCAAAAGGGTAACATGTTTGAACTTGTGACTTCAGGCTCCATATCCACCATCCCTACAGTTGACAAGGTACTTAATTTTATATACAGACTCTTATGTCTTATACATAAATGTGACTTAGCAAGTATGTAGCATCTGCTTAGTTCTGCAGATTCTTTCCTGTAACCCCAAATTTTTTACTGTTTTGCTCCTAAAAATCAAATGTAATTTTTATTATTTGTTGGTATTTGGTAAATCCACCTTTTGGTTTTTCCCAATACTGCCTAAATCCTTCCTGGGCTCTGAATCAGATTCAAGCACATCTTGACCAAAATCTGATCCCCGGGTCTCTTCTACACATTCCCAATGTTGGTGCAGACTGGACTTGGATACAAATACAGCTTTTTCTTCAACTCTGCCCACAAGTGTTCAAAAGATAAAAAAAAACATTGTTACCCTTTTGCTTGTCAGTGTCTGTTCTACCTAAATAGCTTGGTTATTGCATCATAAGGTGATAAACAGCCTGATTGTTACCATTTTTACTACATAAATTTAAATCACTTAAACACGCGTCATGTATGAGGGAGTCAGGAGTCGGAGTCAGGAGTCGGGGCTTTAGCTTGCTGACTCCACAGCCCTGACAGATAGAGAGATAGATAGATAGATAGATAGATAGATAGATAGATAGATACGAATGAGAATAGTGGGAGGAAAAGAGACAGAGGCGGAATGTGAGAAGCTAAATGGTCTGTGAGGGGCAGTGTAGAACATAATGGGTAGAAACACAGAATGGAATAGGTAGAGACATGAGTGACCAGTCCAAAGATTATATAGAGATAGGAGAAAATGATGAGAATAAGGGTCTGTTCACAGAGCGCATTGCGGCACATACTGCACACTCCGCGTGTTCTAGAAGTATGCTCTGGCCAGCACGTACCTCTAAAACACTATGTGCCGGCTCCCATACACAAATTACGCTGTGTGCACATACCCTAAAGCTATGAAGAGATGCTAATCAGAGAAAATATGTACAGAAATCCTCAGACAAAAGACTAGGGAAGAAAGCATTAAAGGGGTTTTACCATGAAGGCATATCATGCCTGGTTTGTCCTGCTTCAGCTTTCAGTGTGTCCAAAAGGAGGGGGGGGGGATTATTTGAACTGCATATTATGTGACTTAGCATGCTGACATAACCACGACTTTCCTCACACTGTGCTCACTCTAGTCTAACAAAGGTCTGTTTATGTACAGATCTATGAGTAGCTACAACATGGCTGAGTGATTACCAATTCTGCCTTTCAGTGAAGGAGTCCTAGGTTCAAATCCCTGCAGAAACCAAATGTGGATTTTTTTTTTCTCAGTGCAAATACCTATTGGGGTTTCCCTTTTTATTATTCCCTGTTTGACAAATTCAAAGGATCAGAGAACGGGAGAGGAAAGACACCCCTGGGGCTGAACCCCCTCCGGGGGTTTTGGGTGTTTTACTAAGCCAAAGACAGTAGCTGCCTGAGGGAAGGTGTGTCGAGCATGTGCGGCCGGACTGAGGACTCTCGTCAGGTGTTCCCCTGGAGATGACCTGTACATTATGGATC